>DWCF01002529.1:0-23558 GCA_018230265.1 Delias oraia | reverse complement strand
CAAAGTTGCATTTATTCCTTGGAAGTTCTTCAATGATTTTTTCTGCCTTTTTTATATAGAATTCTAAGAACTTATTAAAGCAATATCTATAACTGAACTTTCAGCGGGTGGGCGTCTTTAGAGGAGGCCTATGTCCAGCAGTGGACTTGAAAGGGCTTATGATGATAACTGAACTTATTCTCATTTAATCCATTCATTATAGTGCTACAGTGACACAACCAAACATACGAAATCATATATGTATATATTGGGTAATTTCATTTGCCACATATGAATTTAACAAATGGTATTTTGAGTCTTTTAATATCATATATAACATTATCTTCTACATATGTATTTATTTATTTAACTTTATTGGTACCAAATAGATTTTTTCTTATAACGTATTATATATATTAAGAATGATATATTTATTCCAATCAGACTTTTAATTTGTCTAAAATATCAGTTCTTTTAGTATGGTAGGAGTAATAATATTTTCATTTATTATATTAGTCACAACTACGAATGATTAATATATTTGCACCTTGGAACCAGGCGTAAGTAAAATAAATGGGCCTGTCTAACTGAAAGAGGAAAACGTCAGCGGCCATAACTGGCCTAGATAGAGTATTTACGCAACGTCTTCCGGATCGCCTGTATACACTGGATGTATGAATTGACCACTTCAGCTAATAAAATATTACCATGGAACAACATGTAAGCTTTTCATAATTTGTCAATTATATTATAATTATTAATTATATTATATTATAATGTAATAATATTTTAAGCGATCTATATAAAGTTGTCTAATATAAATAATGAAAATGTCGTGATGATTATGTCAAGTGTATCTTAATGATACAAAACCTTTCTCTATTATCTATTGCAGAAGTAAAGAGTTCCTATTATATTTAATTCAATATTTTGTTTGAACTTCTTTATCGATTGATGTATGATTTATCCCTATTCATTATATTTTAAGAGATTTGAGTAATGAAATAATGATATATTTTTTAAATTACCTTGGCAATAAACGATACAAAATATTGAATTGCAAAATAATTAAAACAAAATAGTGGCGGTTATAAAATATATGGTAAAGGTGTGACCTTAAAATAGCGAATGATATTTTTATTTAAATATTTTTAGAGGAGATGTTATATGTGTACCGTGTTTCAATCTTATTTGACACATCTTTTACCTATATATAGATAAGATAATAATATTATTTAGAGAATAGTTTAAACTTATATAATAAACTTTTTATTTATTTATCTACAGATAAGAGTCCACAAATCATTCCTATATTTAAATATATTTATCAATAATAAATAAGGACCATATATGTACTTATATATTTTGTAAATATGTTATTTATTCCAAAACTGTTATATTCTGTACTAAACTATGAAATGTCCTTCCAAAAAAAAAATTATTCACCAAAGTAGTTAAATATTTCTTCAAATATAGACTTAGCCAAATAAAAAAATAAAGACGCCCTCACCAATCGATCATTTTGAAAAAAATATCCATAACACTGCACAATTTTTATATTACTGAAGGATTATTTTACAAGCGATATGGAGTAAGGCCGTGTCGCTGTTAACTGAGTAGTTGCAGAACGGCTTGCGTGTTTGCTAGTAGACCCATCAGGCTTGCCAGATGTCGCCAACCGTTTATTTATTTTTGGTTTTTTATTTAGCTTATCATAAAGTGGATTTGATTATTGACACACACAATATTAATATATGTTCTAAATATAAATATATAGGAACGTAAGAAATACTCAATTTGCTAAGTAAGAATTAATTAACTGATACTATATTCATTTAGTTTTCATAAACTAATAGAAATCTTGTAATATAATATAGTACATTATGAAAGATACTGCAGGATTATCATAGAGTAAAATATCCCATCATTACCATTATACCTTTATTATAGGGTCACCTTAGGATACGTAGGATACCTAGGTAGGTAGCAATTCATACTAACTTAAAAGATTCCATAAATACTTGAAAGTGACATAATTTAATTTATTAACGTTTAATTTTTATTTTTTAATCATAAAAAAATTCAATTGGAGTTTAAATTGATTTTCAACGTTTCGTTTCCTAAGTATCAGATAATTTATTTTAATTTTACCTTAAATTTTTTGAAGAAATCTTATAATCATATTTAGTTTCATTTTTTGTCATAGAAATGAGATGAAAATTTATTAAAATTTCTGGATTTTTACAAAAGGAAATGTGCTCAAGTCTTTAGTAGGGGCGATAAAATATATAATTTAAATGTAGTTTCCCAGCACTGGCCAGTCCGTCGACATTGACCACCCATGTCGACCCTGAATTGGGACAGAAAGCTCCCACCATACTGAAGAATTGTACACCAATATATTCAGTTAGTTTTTCATGTCTGTCTACGTCAAGCATACTGTAGCAAAATAATTAGATATTTTCTAAATAATTAACAATATCTATATATATGTATATGTATATATATGTATACTACGAAAAGTTGAAAAAATTACGCAATAAAATATGTATTCAGCGTAGTTATTGAAAGTCATAGCGCGATTTCCGAAGTCTGCCCTGTGATCAAGAACGTAATCGTTAACGGAAAACTTTTTGTAAAACCTGTAATTGATTTCATAGAAACATTTTGTATTAAATAGATTTACTAATTAAAATACCGATCATCTACTTCTTAGTAAAGACAAATTACAGCCCACTAAACCTGAAAAAACAGATGCATTAAAAAACATTACTCTCCATTTTTGTATTTAGATAAAAAGTAACCGATGTCCTTCTAAGGGTTCTAAGCTAACCTCTCCATGGTTCTATACTCTCTACCAACTATCAACCAAATCAGTTCTTGAGTTTTATACTGTAACTAACACGACGTTCTTTTATATATAAAGATTTTTATTAAAACATTAACGTTATTTTTTAACAATATGTAAATCTAATCATATATCTGAAATTATAGAACAAGTGTCAAATATATATTGTAGTCCTCATAGAAATATCATCAACAGAAAGATGTGGCGGTATGACTAGCTGAGTTGAGATAATTGCAGGACATATTTATTGTAGTTATTTTACTTAATATTTGAACTTTAAACTACTAGATATATCTTAAGCATATGTTTTTTAAAATTATCGTTTTTGGCAAAGATTCTCACGGTTTTAACTCTGTAAACATCAATCAATTATACTTATTGTTTCAAGGCCAGGGCTTATAGCTAGACTTAAGCTAAGCTAGAACTGACAAGGTCTAAATATTAAAATTTTTATATAAAATATCTTATAAAATTTCAATATAAATGCTAAATATTACTTTTTGTTTTATGTGTCATGTTTTCGAGACTATTAGTATAATACAAAAGCATAACTGTATTTTTCTGTAATTCATCGTTCACTACCAGGAACGTTTATTACAAAACTAATATAAAGCTACAAAGATTGAAATTAGCGGTTGAAATTACTTTTCTTGGACATTCATATTTAAAAGGTTCTATATTCGAATCCTATTTTATATGTTATGCATTTGTTTCATTTGCCAGAAATTGATTTTAATTATTATTTTTTCTATAGGATGGCAACTTAGATAAAAGTTGATTTAGTAAGGTTTACAACTGAACATAATATCAAACTTGATTTGTAGATTAATTGGTTACACATATGCCATTCAACGTAAAAAAGGTTCTTGTTTAATTGAAATTCGGAAGAAATCAGTTTCAAACTGTTCCTATTTGTAATCTATAATATGTTACAGAAGTAATTATTATATCTTCACTGTTAGATCAAGGGGTACTATTATTGTTAAGAGAGATGATATATGTATAGGTGTGTAATATTTTCATCCGTGGGAGAACCATGCTGAAGAATGCAGCTATGCTCACGCACTACTTGGGCCGGCTCGAAGTGATACTACGGGCTCATAGTATACTCAGTGTAAAACGGTACTTGTACTATGTTTCAC
Organism: Delias oraia; assembly: GCA_018230265.1. NCBI lineage: Eukaryota > Metazoa > Arthropoda > Insecta > Lepidoptera > Pieridae > Delias > Delias oraia. The sequence continues at coordinate 19,589 of DWCF01002529.1, read as the reverse complement.
AGAGTGAGTGAGGCTATTGAAGGCCCTTAAAAATTCTGCCTAAGCGGTGTAAAAATCCGGCAACATAACCAATGCGTGGACTGTAGCGTGGTTATTCATGGGCGGCTATGGCATGCTCCATTGTCCGCTATAGAATAAAATAATAAAAAATATTTATTAATTACAATTAAAAGCTTTAAGTCTGAAATAGTAAAAAATATTTTATTTATAATATTAGACACAATGTATATGTGTAAATGGCATGTCTATGGCGAACCAACCCCGCGAGTGCGGCGTGACCTTGCCCAACGATCGATAGTAGCATGCTGTCTTGATGTTTCCAACCTTGTTTATATAACAATCGGCGATTTCATTGGCTCCTTAGTTTGCGGCATCTACTAATGGTTGCTGCGGCAATTGAATTATCTTACCTACGAAACTTACGACGACTCTAAGTGTAAGTAAGAGGCTTGTTGAGCGGATTTTAAGCTACTACAGTGTAGTAGAAACGTTGATACTGGATTAAATTCCCGGTATGACGCACCTGCAGCTTTTAAGGGCTAGGAGTGTACATAGGTGGAGGACTGCTTACCCTAACTGAGCCTCATGCTCGTTTCATCATTTACAAAAAAACTTATAATTTAATTTGGTTATAGTAGGAATTGACACTAGCCGGACGAATATCTTAAAACAATTATATCCGTGGGAGAGTCGTTCTCAAGTACTAATTGGGCCAACACATCCGGAGTCATTATTTGTACTATGTTTCACTGAGCAACCGAGATCCACACAAGATGGGTTGCGGCGCAGGTGTTATTTCTTATTTTCTTGGCATACCCGCTTGCTTCATTGTTGGCTACTCAATGAAATAAATCAATCAAAAACTTATCTTATAATTTTATTTTCATTGCACTAAATATTCCTTTTTCTATATTTAAATAATATATTATCAATTACCTTATTTTGATTCAAATCTCTGGAACAATGAAAACATACATAAATTTAGAACATTTAAAAATACAGTGTTATATGTAGGAAAATATATATCATATAACATAAAAGAGTAAATATTATAGTTCTCTATATAAAAATACATGCATATAAGAAGTATTTTATAGTTATTTCTCTATTTATTAGTATTATATAAGTATAGTAGTAACTACAGAACGTGACATTGAAAAATGCATAGTTAACTTGCCTTAACAAAAATACAAAAGGATTTCCTGCAAGACATATGATCTATGTATTTACGAATCATAGCACAATACCGTGTCCGTGAACTTGTGTTATCTGCATTTCACGTACTAACTGCTATGACGGGATGCGTTAGATTGCTCGTTTAACGTTCAAGTCTATTCGGTAGGTTCGTTGAAATTCACGTTCATAAAATGGTGAAGTGTTAACATGAAGTTAATCGTTAAAGAAATTGTCATGTAAATTAACTTTGATAAATACTAATTGGGCCAGCTCGTCTGAAGATACTCCCGGTTCACAGAATACTCAGCGTGAAATGATAGCTGTATTTAAAAACGGTGCTTCTACCGTGTTTCGCTGAGTGAGTGAGGATATCGGAGGCCCAAAAAAATGATGATTAAGTGGCGTAAAAGGCCGGAAATACAACCATTGCCCGGAATGTGGCGTGGTTGTCCATCGGTGGCGGTGTTCTCTTACCATATAGAAGACCCACCTGCTATATTGTCCGCTATACTATAAAAAATACTCCAGCTAAATTAACTAGATTCTTATAATAACATTTCGGCACGGTTTTATGCCGTTTTTCGCTTGTTATAATATATGTATTAGAAAAATTGTTATCTACTTCACACACAATATTTTACATATGAAAGATACATAGATTGTTGAAGTTCAGCTGTATCTTAACCCTTTAAACAGTATAAAATGATTAGAATAGTTGTCTTTTGTAACTATGGGCACATAACTTGTATAAATTTAATATTTATGTGTAATTTCATTGCGCAAATTTGGATAGAGCACAAGGTAATTGAGTAAAGACCCAAGTAACGGAGAATAAATAGCGCCGCCGTAATAAGGATGTGTCGTGGACTTTATTGCGTTGCAATTACGCTGTCGTTTAATTGAGGCAACAGTTTCTGAATTTTTCATCTACATTTTATATAAACCGTTCAGGAAGAAATCAAATAATACTTTTTTATATTAATATGCTGTGTGAATATTGTTAAAAAGAGTAGCTTTAAGAGGAATATTGTAATTCTGGAGTCGACCCTACTAAATTTATCAAACCTTTTAATTGAAAATTTCTCTTTGTAGGAATTAGGAACACTGGTTATTGTCACGTCTCTCATTTGTTTTACGTTCATTTTCTTTGTTCTAATTTACTAGCGCGCAACTTTCACGGGATATTACAACAAAATTTGTGCAATGGTACTTATTGTAATGTACTTTTTTTAATAATTTTAATTTAATTGTATAATATTTAAAACTGTATACTAATAATCAAATTTCAGTAATTTTTTTACCATATTTTTATTTTTATACCAATTTTCAAGTCATTAAATGGGAGAACCATTCTGAAGCATATGCTGACGCACTAATTGGAACGTACGTAAGTACGTCCACGGGCTCACGAATACTCAGCGTGAAACGGTACTTGTACTGTGTTTTGAAGAGTGAGTGAGGATATCGAAGGCCCTTAAAAGTGCCACTTAAGCGGTGTAAAAAGCCGCCAACACAATCTGTGCGCGGACTGTGGCGCGGTTGTTCATGGGCGGTGGTGTTCTCTTACCATATAGGAGACCCATCTGCTCGATTGTCTGCTATAGAATAATAAAAAAATGTTATTTAAGATATTGATAGGATCTTGACCTAGAAAGAACTAACTAGTTTGTATATAATATATATGCTACAGTATAATTAGATTACACGTACAAATTAAATTAGGACTACGGAATCCCTTTAGTTTTACTTTGAAAGCCGTGAACACCACAACTATGATTGATGGTATGTGTTTCTTATTATGTAAAAATATAGTTTATTTTACTAAAATCGTTTATTGTTTAAATATTTTGTCTGTTTAAGTGTATTTTACAAAGTTTCCATGTAAATATCTACAAATAATATCTAATATGACTTAAAACACGTTAATAATAAAAACACCATGTTTATATGTATAAAAATATTTATTTCTGGGGAATATTATGGGTAAATTTGTTTGGAAAACTCCGTTTTACGGAGTAAGCATGTAAAACCAAAATGAAGAGGAAATTTATCCGGGCTCATGAGTCAACAAAACACAGTATTAATTAAATATATATTAGTGATTAATGAGTTAACTTTAACTTATAATCTATATTATATTGAATTATGTAAAATATGAGTAAAACATCTTAAAATAATGTTTCTTGTTATTTAGCCGAGCCCGCTGCTGCTAAAACAGGGGCATACAAGTATGAAGATGGAACGAAATATGTGGGCGAATGGAATTCTAAAGGACAAAAGCATGGTATGGGTCACCTGGTTCTACCCGATGGTACCAGATATGATGGGTCGTTGATGAGCGGCCTTTGTTCAGGTCTTGGAGTCATGGCTTTCCCGGATGGTGCTAAGTAAGTCCATAGACTAAGTAATTAAAACCACATGGTGTTTAAGGGTCAAGATTTATTTTAAATTAAATTTGACCTTAGGTTTATGAATTTAAGGCGAATTTATATTATTTGGTTAACCTACGCTAAGTTAAAATGTCTTTAAATGTTTTTATAGTCCATGCTAATATAAAACTTTTTAACTGCAAAACATGTACATCATAATTACAAATTGAAATTAATACAGAATATTATAAGGTATCTCAATATCGTTGTCTCGTATGGTTGTATGCTTAAAAATTTATTTGAACACAAGGAACTGTTTGATTTAAAACTGTGATTACTGTTCCAGGCATTTTACAGTCAAATAATAATTATAATTGTCAACGTAAATTTAGAAACGACAAGTGCTTCAGAATGTTAATAAAATTTGTTTGTATTCATTAAACTTATTAATGTTCCACAGAAATTGATTAATGTGTTATAAAATGTCTCACAGACGAGTACAACTAAGTTGCTTTATATGATTCTGATTAAGCTTGGATATAAATCCTTCTTGGATGTTATATAATGGAGTTATTATAGAGTTATAATGGACTTATAATGGAGTTACTTTAATATTTAAAAAATATAACATAATGTATATAAGATAAATGTTTTCATATATGTAATAAAATTAACTGACTTAGACAGAAGGTAAAGCAAAACTACTGGGCTTGAAAAAAATACTTCTGGCTTCATGTTAAATAATTCCGTGACAAATTTACTGCGCCTGCTTACAAATTTTAAAGATTCCTAATATAAGTATAATTGCAATTCAACAGGTATTGTAAATATACAATCATGGGCGTAATAAAGTTTGATTAATTTTTTTTTATTATATAGCGAAAAAGGGAACAGGTGGGTCTCCAATATGGTAAGGAACACCGCCACCCATGAAAAACCGCTCCACATTCCGCGCATTGGTTGTGTTGCCGGATTTTTTTGCCGCTTAAGCACGGCACTTTTAAGGACCTCTGATATCCTCATTCACTCTGCGAAACACTGTACAAGTACCGTTTCACGATGAGTATTCTGTGAGCCCGTGGTATCACTTTGGCCGTACCAGCCCATTTAGTGCGTCAGCATAATATGCTTTAGCATGACTCTCCCAGGAGAAAAATTATTAGCTAGATCCAAATACCATAAAGATACCGCTTTGCTAAAAAAATGTTCTTCTATTCCAATGCTTGACCACCATTATTATAGATACGAAGGCGAGTTTATGCAAGGCTGGTTTCACGGGCATGGCGTATTTTGGAGAGCTGATGGCATGAGGTTTGAGGGAGAGTTCAGAGGGGGTAGAGTTTGGGGTCTTGGTATGATTTTAGTTTAAATTATTCAATTATTTATAATTTATAAATAGATGGCTTTTTTCTTATTTTTATAATTTCAGTATTTTGTTTTAACATAGTTTTAGTACGTGAAAATATTTAAGTGCAATCTACTACAATATAATTAAAAATGTGAGTTTGAATTGGGTAGGACATTTACTTTAGGAATAAGTTTAAAACGGCAAAGCACCCGTGGCTCTTTAAGGACTGGGGGTGTCCATGGGCGGAGGACCGCTTGACCTTATTTGCTGCCGACAGTATAAAAAAAAGATTATATTATATTCGCAATACCACTTTGTGGAAATAACTTCTTTGGAGAATTTTTTAAAAAGAATTTCAAGCGATGTATATAAAAATCAACACATACTCAATTCCAATCTAGTGGCGACAATCATCACTTATATTATAATTAAATTATTCACTTAATACTATATTCATTGAGGCGCCTGATTCCTTGTAATTTTTACAATAATAGTTGAATTACATCTTTATACTTTTTAGGTCTGGTAACATTTTGCGATGGCAGCAATGGTTTCCCGAGAAATGAAGGCTTCTTCCAAGACTGCAAGATGATTCGCCGGAAGCGGTGTCCGGAAGTGGTTCAACGTGCTCAAAAAGTAGCGTATATGGCCCGAGCACAGTGCCAACAAATGTAGTTTATTTATTTAAAAAAAGAAATATTTGTTAGTTTTTATGTTAATATGTTTCTGATAAATTATTGAAATAGTTTTGAGTTTTTTTTATTAACTAAATTATAAAACTTGTGTGCATTTAATAAAAAACCATATTTTTCATAACTCTTGATACATTTTAGTCAACACTAGGTGTAATATAAACATCTTATATTTATGGAATAAATAACATTTTAAATACATTCAACTTATTTAAAACCATTTTATAACTTTACAATATCCATATATATTCTCTCGTAAATATAAAACCTAACTAAATTCAGTATTTCATCAGATTTGAATGAAAATTGCGATTGGTTGAAATCGAGATTTTGGACCATCTGGTATATCAGCAGACAGTATTTTTCGCCAGCGTCTACTTTAAATAATTTATTAAATGAATCATATGGTCTGATGGTTTCCGAACAGTAACAATATATTTTAAAATATTATTCTTGAAATAGTTTTAGTTGTTTTCCAAAAGTTTAAAGTTAATAATTATGTTATATTATTAAGAAAGTATGGCTATTGTAAACTTATAAAACGATCTTGAATAATTGTTCAAAGAATTATTATTTAGTTATTCTTTAGCTTCCTTTTTTGAATTGTATCTTCGTCATCCAAGCATTGGCCGTATCTCACTTCCATACATTTGCTTCCCTGTAATAAGAATTATTGAATACGATGTGGATTTAATGCAAACTATACTATTGTTTCCATAAAAATGTTATGTTATTTTCTTGGTGAGCTTATTGTTATTAAAATTGAAGTTAATAATTATTATTCTTTATAAGATACGTTGACTTAAAAGGTACATTGTAATAATTTAGAACAGATTGCGTTTATATAATATTTCCGGAAGCAACCAAACATTTCCGTCTAAACTTTTATTTAGCAATGGCCCTATTAACATTTAAAATGGCTTTTACTTTTAAAAAGAAGTAAACGCAACTGTTAAATAATCAAGTTCAACGTTTTTGTTACGTAAAGCGAAAGTTGTTCAGTTGGTCGTTACATCACGCCTCCACACAGCCTCCTGGTTCATCTCGACTAACCGAGATTCTTTATAGAATACATTAATGACATAATACTGGACGTTTATGATTAAATGAATAAATTATTAATAAAAATATGAAATTCTATAAGTTAACGAAATAAGACATCATTATGAGTTCAGAATGACTTAAAAAATGGACTTGAATAGGCTGATGATGACGATGATGCGATCCGATACAATCTTAAGCAACGGGATGCCATCGCATTAAAAAAATATATAAACACTACTTATTTGCATAATTTGCATATCTATTCGATCTCATTGAATTTGTATGGAAATATTTTTCTAGAGCTTCAAGACGGAAATTATTAATTATACGGAATTTTTATAACATACGCAACATTTTTTGCGAATCTAAAGTAATTGTTTTAATTGTAATCAATCGTAAACACTCGTGAATTTCCAAAATATGGAACTTTCTTATAGATATTCGTATGTGTCTGTTTGTAACCATTACCTTAGCAATATACGCCTTCATGTAGAAGTTTCCAAAAAGTACGATGAATGAAATCATGTAGACGATGAGAACGTAGTGCATCCACAACGGAAATTCGCAGCCAGTCCTTATGCCGTTAATACCCAACACGAGGGCGCAAGTGAATTGGATCTAATTAATATAAAACAAATTAAATTACGGACAAAAGAAATATATTAAGGCGAATACTAGCTTCACCTTCATTGTACTGTATATTTCAAAGGAATTTTGATATTCAAATGCTTTTACAACGAAGTTGTATTCGAAAAAATTCCTTTTCTGTAATGTTTTTCTTTACGTACCAATTGTAAAATTGTCAAGTACTTCTTCCACCAGAGGTATTGGCTAACAGCTGGCCCAAATACAGACAAGCCATAGTAAGTGTACATCAGCACATGGATACCACTATTCACCATCGCTGGGAGAAATGCTGTAAATTATATAGTCAATATAGTAGCCACTGAAATATCTTATTAAGAATTAATGACAAATGAAAAATGCTAAAAACTTTGAAGTGTTTCTTAATGGAATTTATTTTAGAATTATTCAAGTGTTTTGCCGTAGCAAATAATAGTAAAATTCACTTCGTTAAAATTTGTTTTATTAGTAATTAGGTTAGTATAAATAGTAGTTTATTTTAAGCTCAACAGAATAGGAAAAATAACAACAACTGAACCTTTTTGAAAGATCGAGATTTTTTTATAGTATTGCGGACAACGGAGCAGGTGGGTCTCCTATATGGTAAGTGCACACCGCCGCCCATGGACCACCGAGTCAAACTTCATGCATTGCCGCATGGCTCTCCCACGGGTGTTTATTTCTCTATATATGTATATATATATATTCGCAATATTAGTACTTACTAGATCCACTTGGCACCCATTTGATTCCAATCCACCAGAACGAGAACATTGTTGAATGGTGATAAACATGAAGGAAGGTCAACTGTTCTTCTTTCTTCCTCAAAATAAAGAAAAATGTGTCGCAAAACTCTAGAAGTTTCGAGAAGTAGTACCACCATACTGCATCAGCTATCTGAGAAGTAAGTTGAAGTGTTTTAAGGCTTTCATTTTATTTCTAGTCTTGCTAGTCCGTGGTTTCCACCCAAGCACTTTCCCGCCCCATCGGCCATCTCCTCCGCGTGCAATGTGGCCTGCCCATTGCCACTTTAGCTTGCTAAATCGGCGGGCTATGGCGGTGACTTTCGTTCGTCTACAGATCTCCTCATTTCTGATTCGATCACGTCGAGTAACTCAATAGCTCGCTGAGCGACCTTGAGCTTTGAGATGAGGTCGCTTTTATGAAGTATTATTATCAAAAAATTAATGACATATTTGATGGTTTTTATACTTTCACATGGTATAAAAATAGAATATTCTCTGTAAGGTTTTTATAAATGAAGGTTAACTTACTTGTAGTTCATCAGGATCGTATCGTTGCCGACAAGGCTCACAAATGTAGCTGTAACGAAGCCGAAACGATGCAGTTAACAACCGTAGCGCTATATACGCGTTTAATGCAGCCATTGCCAAGTTGTAGGGCACTAAGAACCAGTTCAAGTGGAACGGCCGTCTATTTTTCATGATTTTCGGCCCAATCCATACGATGAATAAATACAGTAATGTGTATACAACTGTAGGCATCGGTGAATCTACTAGCGGCCATCCAACTGTGCGTTTGTCTATAACACAAAAATATATCCTTTAATTAATTTTATTTTAACGTATTACGTGATTTTTTTATAGCGGATAAGGGTGCAGGTGGGTTTCTTATATGATAAAAGAACGCTGCCGCCCATGAACAATCGGGCCACAGTCCAAGATCAGTATTCTGTGAGCGTGAACTTGTACGTGGTATCACCTCGGACGAGCCGGCCAACTGAGTACGTTAGCATATGCTTCAGGATGACTCTCCCTCGGGTGCGACAGTATTAAGACACTCGCCTGGCCATAATCAAGCCCTTCCAGAGAACGAATAAATTATAATTATCCGAAGCTCTTGCTTCATGGCACACTTTTAAAAACCATTAAGCTACGGGGTTCTCTAATGGAAGAATCTCGTGATTAATGAAAATAAAGCAAACTTATCAGAAAAACAAATAAATAAATATGATCTTATTGTAAGCTTCGATAGTTGTAAGACAACGGTGGTAAGCCATCGTCGGTAATGTAATTGTAACGTAATTGTTGATACATTTCAATATCTTATACAGGAGTATACTGTTGTAATAAACGTCACGTTAATTTCACAGAGTTATCAGGTGACTACGTTGTTCGTAAATACACGTGTCCCGTGCCATGTGAAATTGGAGTTATATAAATAATTTACGTTGACTTAACTATACTAGATTAACTTTTAGCTATAAAAAATCGATTATTATCTATTTGAACAATGCGACAAATTTATCTTTTTTTTATGTTTCAAGACTGGGAATGATATAAATATTGAAAGGAAGTTTTTCCTATGACAGATAATGTAATCTTTGAAAAAGCAATAAGTAATCCCAACGTTGTTTTTATATTACATTTTATATAATGTATAATTAATATTTAAATCGAATAATTAAATACTTCAATTTAAATTACTAAATAAACTTTCGTGTTCAAATTACTAGAGCGCAGAATATAATTGTACTTAATGCATCATAAAAGGTAATACTCTACAGATACAAACAATATGTGAGATTTGCTTTAAGTTGAAATGTTTTTGTGAATATCAAGCACTACCGTTAAGATTAAGGTTATTTCTCTTTAAAGCATTACTGTTGGTCTAAGGTTGCATTACAGTTAACTAGGTTAGAGACTATATAGTATAGTAAAATCATTTGAAATAGAATGTATATCCTAACCAATTGATGGAATTCTGTCCCGTGCTCTGTAAATATTTATATTAGTTGCATATTCGTCAGTACCCAGTGAAATTTGATTTTAAATAGTTTAAATTGTGTTAATGTGTTTCCTCAAAGTATCCAATTTGTGATCAATTTTCAAACGTTTCATATAGGACGACACCAAGATTATTGTCAAATGGTAAAAATATTTGCAAAAGCCATAATTTTAGTAGATAATTTGGATTAAGAATCGTTATCAATTGCCATGCGTGCTGCCTTATACACAGTTCGATATTTATTTTTATTTTGTATTATACAGGATATAGATCCATTAAAGGCTTCTAGTACCCATCTTCTCTGACTGATTTCACTATGAAACACTCTAGCCCAAACCTAACCGTTTTACCGAGATCCACTTTCAATTTTTTTTAATAAAAATTTCTAATCTCGAAAACGGTCAGGTTTGGGGCAGTGTGTTTCATAGTGAAATCAGTCAGAAAAGATGGGTACTAGAAGCCCTTAATGGATCTAGGCCGACTTAACCAGTAACTGTGTATAGTATATATTATTAACTTACGCCAGCAAACGTTGTTTTGCTACATACAATATGAAGGACAAATATAAATACAATCAAATAAGGGTTGATCGTAGAAGAATTAAAATTTAGGGTTATATGTACTTTTTCATGCCGAATGATAAAAAATTTAAATAAAAAAAATATATTGAAAAAATAAAAAATACATTATTGGAGTGAACCACCTTTATTACTTCATCATCATCATTTCAGCTGTAAGACGTCCACTGCTGGTCATAGGCCTTATCCTTGGACTTTCTATTATCAATATTACTTATTATAGTATACTATATTACTTAGTATATTCCCTTATTACTTAGGCTGATCTAATATGTATAGTAGCTGATTCTGAGACCTAATCAATATGCATACAAAATTTCATAAAAATGGATCAAGCCGTTTCGTAGGAGTATGGTAACTGACACTGTGACTCGTGAATTTTATAATTTTGTAAAATAAATGTTGTAAAATTCAAAGTTGCCGTACTTTTTTTCTACCGATTTAAATATATTTAATTTAATTTATAAGTTATTGTATAATCATAATATTTAGAACTTGCATTCAATTAAGAATCGTGAATACCTAGTATAAAATAAAATAAAATATATGTCTCTTTAAACTTTATTTAATTATTTTTATATTTATAAAAATTGCAATTAAAATATAACTTTTTTTAATAATGAGAGCGTTCTGTTAATGGATATTTATTTTTAAAACATTACTTGCATTACATAAACCAGTTTGGTTAATTTATATTATTATTACAAGATTAATAATATTATATATTTGTAAACCTGCGTTACTTTAGATACGTTTACCAAATTTTAGATTCTTATTATACTGTGACTGAGACATTCTAAGAAAATATGAAAACATAAAGATATTTCTTGACACTCCAAAGAATATATAAGAAAAACGCGTCTCGGCCGGATGTGTACATAAAATAATATTATTTACCGACATTTACCTAACCCTTGTCAATATTCCTCTTCGACTATGTTAAGTTACTGCTTGTTGTTGATCAATACCTTTTTATTTTATTATATCCTAATATTATAATAATATGTACAGCACCTAACTTACATTTGTGTATAAGTTTTAAATGTAGTTTTGTATTCGATTCGTAAGCCTATATGGTAAAAAGCGACTAAACAAGAATTTTTGTAAAATACACTTTGTATTAATATAAAATTATAAATATTCTTTTAAGAATATTCATCTTCTGAAATATTTCTGCATTATCCTATTGCGAAAACTGTTTTGTTCTTTTATACATTGTAGGAGGAATGTACAAGTGGGTATAAATCATGGCGTAGTTATAAAAACAATTTTTATTCAGTATAGGAAAAACGAAAATTTCTATTAAAGAAGTTTACCTGAAAGTGATAGAGTCCATAAATAATAATCATACGTATCCCGGAGAACACTTTGCGTTGAATTTACTAAAAGCGCCATCTTCTGTTACCTGAAATGATAAACAAGTTTAATTAAATTTTAAAGTATACAAATATTTTAACAAAAAATTATCACCGAATATTTTTAGTTACACTTTCACACGATTTCAACTTTGTTATAAAACCGGCTATGTGGTAACAACGGTCGGTTAAAAGAATCATAATACTAAGCTTGAAACGGTTCTTGTAATGTGTTTCGCAGAGTGAGTGAGGATATCGGAGGTCCTTAAAAGTGCCGCTTAAGCGTCGTAAAAAGCCGGCAACACAACCAATGCGCGGACTATAGCGCGGTTGTGCCTAGGTGGCAGTTTTTTCTTACTATATAGGAGATCCACCACGTTGTCCGCTATATAATAAAAAAAATTGTCTGTAATGCTATCGATGTGAAAACGTTTCAAACCATTGAAATGCAACGTCGAGGTTTTGATAAACAGAGCCTGTAATAACATTCGGTGTTTTGAACGTAAATGCAGCTAGTATAGGCGAATAAAACTGTTTTGTTATGTAGCTGTGCTGACTAGTACTCCGAACTAATCTGCAACGTGTATTATGAACCTGTCTTCTAAATAACGATTTCTCCCTTCGAACATTGTTAATGTTTGGCTGCGTCATGGAGAAATTGTATAAGTCACTTCCCAAGTTATAACGCTTTAGTGACTAATGGGCAGGTGATAGTCTATCTTTATCTGAATTTACTGAATTAGAAGTGAAATATACTTGCAATGTTTTAAATTATTAGTTTAAAAGTTATAACCTAATGAATTTTTAGAAATAATATCGATTATGTCTGCCAGTCAATCAAAATTCTAACATTCAAGATTTTTTTAACACTAATACTTTTCTTTTTAATTTTTCTAATACTAATTTATTTAGAAGTATTTTATCTTTAAAGGCAAATCGCGTTACAATTTTTATACATAGTGGAACAAAGATTTGCAGTTATTTATGATATGCGGAAATGTACATGGTTTAATGACGCTAGTTTCTCTTATAGTAAATTTGTAGGTTCATTTGGTCAATGCCCATTCAAGTGAAAGTTAAATTTAATCCGCAGAAAATATGATGAAATCAATGTTACGCATCACTTCACTATAATATTAAGATATATGACGGAAGTCATTACGGAACGTTAAAAATTTACTAAAATCTTACTTCTTTTTCTTTTTAATTTGGATTTTTTTTTGTTTAAAAGTATGTGCTCTTGCTTGTCAATTCTTTAACATCTCTCACGAATCTTAAATGTTGACATCGTGAGAAATGTGGACGGCATATTTTGTTTTAATTATCTATTACAACAAAAGTTTTTAAAGTGAATGTAAACAGTCGTGTTTGAATTTATCTTGCCGAGGTCCTGTATTCCAGCCTCCGAGAAATAAATAACTGTAAGTAACTGTTGGAATGTCTACTCAAGGAAAATTATTCGCGATATACCGCATTAGGGTCTTAGAAATGTACAATATCTTTTGAAATTACTGTCTTAAAACACTTACTCTCGGTTTGTATTTACATAACCCTTTAATAAGTATGTAAAGCGTGCCTACGCTTTAATTAATAGGTTAGCATATAACTACTTTGTAAGCTCACAAGTAATTCGTATTATCCATGTTTCCAAGATTAAAATCGTATAATTATTAGGTATTACTTTTAAATAGACAGGATCAATGCGCTTGTCATCTATGTGAAATAATTAATAAATAAAAAATAATTAATTAATATTATAATGTAATATATATATATATAATTTATTTGTGTAATTTATAATACTTTATTGTGGTTTCTTGAATATTAAGGATTATATCAGGGAGATAACTACTTCTTAATGTTTGCTACAATTCATTTGTACATTATTATTATATAATATGAAATACATGAGTTTTATTTGTTTAATAATACAAGACGCAAATGATCTTCTTATTTCTTTACATAACTATTTGTAATAATATCTAAATATTTCGTAAAATTCTATAATAGGCCACAATAGACCGATACTGAATATTATTCACTATTATACTGATTTTTGTTCTTTGGTTACTCCAAATGAATAAATATTTAAGCAAAGGGTTTTACCAACGAGGTTTGTTTCATTAAAACTAAACTAAAGTTGTAATGAACTTAGGAAAGAGCGTCTTACTTTATTGTATGTGGAAAAGAAGTCTCAACAAAAATATTATTTTTGTTTCAAGTAGAAATATGTGTCACAACATAACTAACACTACATAAAAAATAATATTACTTTATTTATTCATTAGTTAATGCAAGACTATACCAAAATAAGTACTTTTTCTGATTTTCGTAAATATTTCGTAAATTTTTTTGCATAAATGATAATTTAGTTTTCAAGTACGAAAAATAGTGGACAATATTTTTTAAATTTCTTTCAATGAAACTATTGCCACCAAATGTTATAAAAAACGCTCACCTATAACAAAATACAACACATAAGAAAACACTCGCGGTTATGGTCATAGACCATGTGGTCTCTGCGGGCTTTGACCGTCAACTGCTTATGCGCAGATTTCCTACCCAACACCAATCTTTCGGGGATAAGAAATGAGTACACATTGATACCAAATAACTTTTACGCAAAACTTACATAATACTAATAGAAAATGCTTAGGTTTTTATTCAAATTATAATAAGCTATTAAAAAGTAACAAATTTATTGGTATGGAAAGTTCATATAAATTATGCCACCAAAAAGTGATATAAACAAATCGTTTTTATCATGAATATCATTGGATACATCATTCTGATACACGCAGCATTTAGATGTCAAATATTATTCCAGCAAACAAAATAAAGCTAGAGCCCATGGTCAAAAACACTGAACTTTAATTACCTCTAATTCATGTTAATTTCGAGTAAATTATTAACTTCTCTAAAACAAATTAAATATACAAGAACTATCGTTAAATCAAATTAAATCTTATATTAAAAAAACATACTTAGTAGAGTTCTTAAACGATACTGTCACTTAGAATTTGGACGATAATACATACCCCCAATTCCTAAGATTAATTTAGAAAAGTTAGTAACATAGTATAAACAAATTAAAACCGAATTCTTCCAGAATTTCTTAACTGACCTTCTCTAATCTGAGTGTGTTTGTGAACAATCAGCAACTTCTATTTTTAACTTAATATATATGCTGTGATCCTACGTAAAATAATGATATTTTATATATAACGACTTTGGCTATTGCCGAAAAGACTGACTATTGCCAGGAAGATCATTTAAACGAATGATCAGAAAGAAACACTCGAAGCATTTACATATGGTCTATTTTAATAATCTAATTCAAGTCACTCTTCATTCCCTTACATACTTCTATGTAAGGGAATAAAAAAATATGTTGAATTCTAGAAAAAAAATAAAACCGTTAACGTTCAAAAATTTGTTACGTCGCTTAAATGTATGCCTACTGTTATTAATTCCAACTAAATACATAATGATATAGATAATATGACACTTAATTTAATGGAAATTCTTTTTTTTGAAGTAAATATGTACAAATATAATTATTTTTGATTATTTAAGTTTTTAATAGGACAACTTAGAAGCCATACAGATTTTTTGGGCTAATTTTTTAAAAATGTAGTATATTAGTAATTAAAAAAAAACAAATAGACATAATAAGTTAATAGTTCAGATGTTTCCTTATTATCTCTTGTCTAGCAAATGACGAGAGACATTTGATAAAATAAGTTGAAATGAAATATTTGCAAAAATAAATTATATTAGGGGCAGTAAATCAAACTTCAAAAGTTACTGAGATTTTGTAACTATTTGAGATATGAAAGCAGGTGTCGCTTGCCTTTCACTTCTTCAAATAATGAGTGAGGCTTTGACGCTGAAGTGAACGTTAGTAACAGTAGCGTAACAGCTATTTTACAATAAATAACGATCTCCTTTAAAATTAGATAAAGGAGTTTCGACGCCACTTATCCTGGGTTCCTAAAATGCCTTTTTGGTATTTATTGGTAGTTTCTTTTATAATATTAAGGAGATAAGTGTTATTATAGTAAAATCTATTCCTACGTTATAATAGAATTGTTTATATTAAAAATCAAGATATACTGGTATAATAACCTGTTTTATTTATTGTTTTAGGAATGCAGAAAGATTATTATCGATTATTAACAATTATATAAAGAAATTACTAAGTTAATTGTTATTTTTTTATTCTATAGCGGAAACTAGAGCAGGTGGATCTCCTATATGATAAGGGAACACCGCCGCCCATGAACAACCATGCCACAGTCCGCGCATTGGGTCCCGGCAGGCTTGTTGTTTAAGCAGCACTTTTAAGGGCCTCCGATATCTTCACTTACTCCGCGAAAAATAGTACAAATACCGTTTCATGCTGAGTATTCTGTGAGCCCTTGGTCACTTCAGACGAGCCGGGCTAATTAGTACATTAGCATATGCTTCTGCATAGCTCTCCCACGGACGCGACAGTATTAAGACATTTGCCAGGCAACTGTCAAGCCCTTCCAGAAACAAAATAAATTATAAATTAAATTATAATTTATAAGTGTCCGGACCGGGATTCGAATCAATACCTCCCGCTTCATGGTACACTTTTAAAATCATTAAACTGCGCGGCTCTCAAAGAATCTTTATTGAACTGAATTGTTCAAAAAAGATATATATTTTATAGTGACGTTGACTTATATGCGTGACTGTTAAATTAATTTTTCCGTAAGCAACATGCCAATATCGCTATAAACAAAATTGTTTTCGAGGAATTTTAATTTGTATTGTCTTTAAACTTTCACCTGGAAATCATTTCTTTTTTACAAACATAATTATTAAAGATATAAAAGAAGATAAATACAAAATTGAATTCTTAAAACTAGGTCACTAATTAGTTTCCAGTTCTTACTGACATAGTTATATTTGTTAAATATATAATTTATTTATAATTCTTAAGAAGTACCTAAATTATATACGACGAACATTTTTATGCAATTTTATGTTTGTTTTCTGTCATTACTTTTCGTTAACTATGCTTCTGCTGGTTTCTGTAAGATACTAAGTTTTGGTTTGTACACCGTGGTTATTTTTAACTGATTCTATTTTATATAATATTGTTATAATTTTTATTATATAGCGGACCACGGAGCAGATGACCCGCGCCACAGTTTGCGCATCGGTTGTGTTGCCGGCTTTTACGCCGCTTAAGCGGTACTTTTAAGGGCTTCTGATATCCTAATTCAGTCTGCGAAACACAGTACAAGTACCGTTTAACGTTGAGTATTCTAGTTGGACATTCTTCTAGTGCAAGATATAATAATAGATTTGTTATGTAAGTTGATGTAACTGTGTAATATAATTTTCACTCTAACTGCCGGCACTATTAGAAAGGAAGCATGTCAGAGATGAAAGATAATAATTATCTATACAATTTTATAATTAACAAAGCGGAAATAGCTACACTTGAGGAAATAGTAGAGGATGGTTTCGAGACGTTTTTCGTTACTAAAATATAGCCCCTACGACTTACGAGTGTGCTAAAACACAGAGGCCGAAACAAAATTTCATATATTCTTATATTTGAAAAAATATACCCTAACCGGCTATATGTCCGACTTACTGCCAACTTTACAGCTCAGATGAGAACAATAAGACTTATTTACATGAATAATATCCTTTCTTATGCACTGTTAGGATTTAAAAGATCGTGTTGTGTTTTGTGATTTCAAGATTAAGTTTTTTTATGGATATTGTGGCAAGTGAGCAGGAGACTCACCTAGGGAAAGCGGTCCTCCGCCCACCACCTCCAGCCCTTGCATACTATACCGTACGTAGCCCGTATACTAAAAACGGATTATTAATAACAATTTTGAATGAAAGGAAACAGATTTGGTTGAATATTCTGTTTTCGATTTTTATTTGAATTTAAACGTTAAGACACTCTATCCCAGTTCGAGACTAATAGCTAAATAAATGCTTGAATTAGCATGAATCCTTGAAATTAAGAGAAACGTAAATAAAATTTGGACAAAACAAAATATTTAATTTACAACTTTAGGGTTGTCAACGACTGTTATAGGTCACTATATTCCAGATAAACAAGAATTGTATATCTAACTCCGAACTCGCCGAATGAGTGAAAACAAAAGTATCCGAAAGTTTAATTTAATTAAAGCTTTTTACACTTCATTTAAATATAAATTATTTACATGCAATAAATACTTTAATATTTCTTCATAATATATAAGATACAAAACCAGTATATATGCATTGGTGATAAATTTACAAATTTAAAATTGACATTTTTATTTTTACATTAATTTTTAAAATTTATTATATTATTTGATTAGTCGACTGTTAGAAAGCTAATTTTAATAATGCGAACAATATGTTTAAAGGTAAAGAAGAAAAGACATGGTTTTATTTTGGTAAGAATTATAAAATAATTACAAGTCTTGTCAGTTTCAATTAAGGCTCTTTGAATTCTATTTAATTGGCGTAGAAAAGGAAATTTGTCAGGTTGAAATAAGAATAAATCAATAAGATTTCTCTTTGCTTTGAGTTATAACTTTATATAATAAACAGATGCTTAGATATACTTAAATAACTTTCGGAATCTAATAATACTTTGTACATGATTGTCTTTAAATTACATTTTATATCTTACCAATGATCACATTGAATTATATTTTACAGTCTACAATTAAACTAATTAAAGGTTTAACTTTTTATGTTACGACATTCTATTGGGAAATATGGCTAAACGAATGTATCGTTTCCGTGTTCTGAAGGTTGCTTAGAAAAATCTTCAATCATTCCTACGACAGAAACATACGCTCCTGAAATTAGAGCAACTACAGATATGATGCATATTAGAATGTTTTTGATCAGTCTGTATTTGAGAAAGCCAAAGCCGCGGTCCCAATTATAAACACTGTCGATGATTGCTGGGATTAATAGACCGAGAGTTGAGAAGAAAATAGCTCCCACAAAGCTAATTACCAACTCCAAGTTGGGGAAGGCAGCAGCGATTCCAACTGAAAAAATTAAAAAAAATAAAAGATGACAAATATTAATAATAATAACAAGTATGAGAATGTGTATAATTACATTTTATATCAACAATTATAAATAAAAAACAAAAATAAAAAACATTATAAATCTAAAACGAAGTAGTGTAAGGAAAACTATTTAGCCAAATACTATACAATATATACCATACAATACGGCCTACATATCTTAAAAACAAAATTTCAGTGCTAACCTTATGAAGTTTTATAATTAATATTATGCAAGCGTTGAAGCCGCATGATTTTAAATCAAAAATAAGTAATTTATTTTAAAACACTAAAACACATAAAAAACCTTTTTACAAATGTATATTGAAATAGATTATTATAGCAATATTTGTGTGCATGTTTCATTGGTCTATATCTTAATTGATATTCAGCCACGTGCCCTAGTTTGAGATCCGGGAAAAATAAGAACGTAGTTGCGTATAAAGATAATAATCAATGAAATAGAGAAAATATCTTACTTCTAGAGGAAGAGATCATTTAAATTTTGACAATGAATGAGAGAAAAATGAAACTCACCAACGGCAGTAACAAGCACAGTTCTGATAGTAATCTGAATGATGT
>DWCF01002528.1:0-23559 GCA_018230265.1 Delias oraia | reverse complement strand
GAGTTATCAAGAAAATGACATTGAGCAATCCGCGTTTGCCTTTCATGGGAATTACAAAACGCAGTAAAGATATAATTTTCCTTATAGTATCGCTCGTCCGAAAAGCGTCTGTCGAATCTGTTGCTAACGGATAATTCAGTCCGGTAGAATATCCCGTGTAAAAGCCGTGATTTTCAAACTGTTCCCAACTTGTCTTAATTGAAGTTATGATAGTTAATAGTTGGAGGTTTTCGTTTGATTGTGTGTTTTTCCTGGCGGTCGGTTGCCGTTTTGGCTTTGTGTCGTAAACAAATAGAACGAGTCATTGCAGTGAATATCGTCTAAATGACGGTTCGCAGTACGTCACTCGCTTCCTCTCCGCACGTTGTAGCGTACGCGGTGACGCAATTGGCTTTTCAATGTCTTATCTGCTGAGGTATACTGTCCAGTCAATTGCCGAGTGATCGCCGCGCTGCGCACACGCGTCCGTGCGCGTCTATTCTCGTGCCGTTTGCGCCCTGCGCTCGCTAGTGTCGAGGGATAAGTGACGAATTGCGCGCTCAGTGTTGCTTGCTGGTGTTCGCTTTGTTTTCGTTAAGATTCCATCGGATCGTGATACGTGCACTATGTTTATGTCCGGATTTCTCATCTTCTCTCCTGAAATATCAGCGAGGTGGGTGCCGTTAAAAATATTTCTAGGTCGCATATACATACGTACCAAATCTCACGACTGCTATATATGATTTTGAACTATATCGGTGTTATTGACCTGCATGTCCTCTCGAAGGCATTGTTCTGTGACCTAGTACTTATTATTCCTCGAATCGCATTAATAAAAAGAGATCTTGAAATCGCTTCTCTATATTTACAAGATTTATTTATCCCAATACAATTCCAAGGTGAATTGAAATGTGTACACTAATTTCAGATAAAATATCGTTTTATCTGTAAGTACATAATGTTTAAGTATATAGATATATTATGTGCGTGAACGTCATCACAGTTTGGGGAACAACGTGTGAGCGAAGTGGTGCTAATTGGCTCGTGTTATCGTTGCAGAATGACTCCGCAAGAGGAGCGAGAGAGCGCTGCTGGCGCTGAGCTGGCCGACGCGTTCGAAGACGACATGTTCGGGCCGTCGCGCACGGAGCCGACCGTCGCTCGCCCCAAGCTGTCCATGATCTCGGCGCGACTCCGCGCCAACGAAGAACGTAAGCGGGTGATCGAGATCTGCTCGCAGAAGTTGGAGAACATCGAGGACCCAGCGCGCGACCTCCGCCGCTCTGTATGCATCAACAACACGTACTGCCGCCTCAGCGAGGAGGCGCGCCGCGAGAAGGAAGCAAGGCGGCGACGCGCCCGGGAGGAATGCGACGACTCCTGGATCGGAAAGAAAGCGCGCCGTGCTGTTGAGGACGAATGCCTCGCCCTGTTGGACGCTATCCCCGAGCTGGGAGATGCAAACCTTGGCTGCGCCCAGCTGGCGCGACAGATGCCGCGGCAGGACGTGTTGCTGCCCTCCGGTCTGCTTACCGTTATGGACTCATGACCGCGCCGCTCTGCGCAACTCAACCCCCCGCTGTGATTCCAGCACCCGAGTGAAGCACGCTCGCGCGAGCTCAGATCGCCCGAGTCGCTGACCGAGTCGGCGGGCGCCTTGTGAAGTGGCGCGCCGAGGCAGACAGCAGTCCGGCCGCTCGCACCTGTGCGCTGAACGCTGGACATCGCGATTACACGTCACCCGTACGGACCACGTTTAGCCAATTCTACGTTTAAAATCGGCCGTTGCATAGTTGCACGTTTTAATAGTGAAAGTTGCGTAGACGCTTATGATGGGCGCGGTCGAATCCAATTGCTGTTTGGTCGTCTTTATTAAAGTACCGCCACTGTGTACCGACGCGTCGGTGAAGAAATGTCTAGTGACCAAGCTGAAGGATTATTTCGGAGTTTTAGATTTAAGCGATAATTAACGTTACATTATTGTATTATAAATAGTTTAATACGTATAGGTTATTGTTTACGTTAAGAGATAGTGCAAAGCAACTGGGGACGGTTACGCACGAGCGAGACACCTTTGGTCCTGTTGGCTCTGCCTCGAGTGAGATTAAGATAGTGTTAAGCAGGCGTCCAAAGGTCAATATCGTATGCAATGCATGCATCGTATCAAACGGATGAATTTTCACAGTGCGTCCATTATTTCGGCAGCGTACGGATTGACGATTCAACTGCGCGACGATGCAGCACGAGGGTGCATGGTAATCGGCAAGCATCGCAAAAATTGCCCCTCGGAGCAACGGTGTCCGCATTGCCGATGTACATGCCTACGGTGTGGACAGATGGACGCACTTTGAGTTTCTATAAAATGCATACAACAATCCGTGTTGCGAGCGATATCGACCTGTGGACGCCGGCCTTTAAGAGGCGATGCGAGTTGACGGAGTCAGTGGGAATGCTCTAAACAAATAGTCCGATTAAGTTTGAAAGTAAAAGCTGAGCGCGATGCGCCATGAAGCGTGCGGGCGAGAGCACACGCATACTGAGAGACACGGCTTCGGGCGTTACGTTCGCGTCGCGTCGCGGCCGTAACAAAGGAGAAGTAGTCTAGTACGAGCGCCGACGAGCGCACGCGACCTTCGTCGCGTAGATAACGCCGAACGGAACGGGGCACGGGCCTTGGGTCGGATGCATTTTACAAGTCTGATTCACATTTATTTAGTGTTCTGTTCGATGCTGCAAGTTTATTTTTTGTGTATATTTTGTTCTTAATGTTACCTACTCCATGTTACGCTTTTTTACCATTATAGGAATCGCTTGTTAGAACGATCATTGCGTACTTATTCTTTAGTATATTGTGTCATTGTTAATTTATTTTAGGCGAATGATTTAGTCTAAAACGCAAAGCAAACTTGTGCAATTACTTGTACGTGCAATGGGTGAGGAAAGTACAGTATTGAAATCTTAATTGTTGCAAAATATATCGGTGGAAGACCATCTCGCCCCTCTGAATAGTAAATAGGTACCTGTAGGAAGTGCGGAGTCGGACGGCGAGATGGAATGGGATGGGGCCCACCCTCTGAAGGGGCAGAGCGAACCGTTCCCAGCACTCCTGTGATATTAGCCTAGCCTATATGTCGTATTTGTGCTAGTTCCCCGTCATTTTTTGGAATGCTCTGTATAAACGCTTCAAGAAATTAATTCCCCGATTGGCAATTTTATACGACTCCGGTTCTATGATATCCGACGATAGATGTTAAGCTTGATTTAACGTGTTGTAGTTTTTTGTATCGAGTTTGTATAAGAGTGCTTTTAATCAGAATTTCAGGGATTGAACAAGATGTGAGAGAGATGTGATGTTGGCAATATCCGACGTGACGTCTCTCACGTTCGCTCACCACGTATTTACATATATCAGAGCGGGATCGCTGCAGCGACAATTTAATCAAAGAAGCGCGTTCAATAGTTATTGAAAATGGTACCAAATGTATTTTTAAAATCACAGAAACGCACATGATTGTAAAGTATTGTTGTAGAACGTTATCTACAAGACTAGTTACAAAGAATGTCAATAAGATAATATTGTCATAGTATTATTATCTCTTTTTTGTTCCTAAGTGCCTTGATTATTTTATAAATGTAATTTTCATTCACAGAACCAGCATTGTTTTATAGGCACAGGTCGTCCAAATTTTTTTGATTCATTTAAAGCTATTGCTTTACAAATTTATAAAGTTTAATGTAAATAAACACCTTAAATTCAAATTGCTTTTATTTTTACAAAACCCCTTTACAATTATTGCAAACAAATATAAAGCTACAGAGAAGTACAATTTATAAACTACTTCCAAATAAAGAAATTATTCTAATTTAATTGAACATGGCAATTAAAAATCCCATACAAATTGATCCATCTATCGTTGTATGCCACAAACAGACAAGACATCCTAACTACGCTATTTGCGTAAAATTCATCACGCAGACATAGACAGAAACCTATTTTTTAATATATTATAATTAATATTTTATTAAAATGTAGGTACATAAGTAAGAAATGAAACAATTCCCAAATGCAGGGTTCTTTCAAAAATAAAGTAATTGATATAATGAAAAACAAATTTGACTGTTAATATTAATGCTTATGTTAGTATAAGTGGGATATAATATTTTCATTTAAAGGGGTAAATGTGATTTCAAATCATTTTTGTAAATTTTTCCTTTCATATTTAATGAATTATAGAATCGCACGACTGAATAAACTTGAGTTCATACTTCATAAACAGTTGATATTAGGTTTTCTTTATGAAAGCTGATATAAAATACTTAGATCCAGTATATATAAGTTAGAAACTAATTATATTATATTAGTATAGTTAAATAAAGTAAAGGAAGAGGCGGTGTGAAACATAATGTGAAGGTTACTTTAATCAGGAAAATGCTAACGACATTGAAGCGAAGAAATATTCGGTATTTTGTTTTAATGTAAAATAAATAAAATCATACTCATTATTGGCATTGTACGTAACCTTAATGTATCTACACAGAGGCCACGCATCTTGCCAGATTCAAATTATGAGTATTTATAATGCTGCTTTTCCTTTTTTTATATAAACGAATCTTTCCTTAAAGGAACACTATGAGGTGGAAACGTTTTATACATTGACTGGATAACGGGCTTCTAGTCTATTGCATAACTTTAGTAAACCGTACAAAATATTTTTTCAAACTTTGAAAACTATTATATGGTACAAATGAGGAATTTTTATTCCTGTGCTTTTATTCAATTTATAGACATGGAAATGATACCACGGGCTCACAGAATATCAGTGTAAAACAGTATTTGTACTGAGTTCCCTGAATGAGTGAGAGTATCGGAAACCTTGAAATTATACCGTAAAAACGTCGTCGACGTAAAAATCAGGCAAACAAAGGGCAAATATTGGGGCGCAGGTGGTATCTTACCATAGAGAAGACCCGCCTGCTCCATTGCCCGCTATATATAAAAATAAAACGAAACACTTAGTACATATCATAATTATTATTGAACCCTTGACCTTCAAATATCTTTAACTAGTCACGCCATTTTTAAAGTGGCATCTAAAACGTAATTCAATAAATAATCTTTGTTAAAACGAATTTTCTTTAATAGTTATTAATATAATTAATAGTATAGATATTTTAGATTTTACACATATATAAGAGTCATTCACTGGAATTAAACAATCAAGAATTATCAATATTAATTAAAAAATCTGTATTTGAGTCTTGACGTAGGTTGTGATTTTGACACTGACATTACCAGTCAATGTCACAATGACGTGTAAGCACTACGTCGTTACAACTACATTCTATTTAGAATTTTACAAAATGTACATATATCAGTAGGTCTAGCTGATAAGCTTTATCGATTTTATAAAAGATTATCCAATAATCAATATATATCCATGTTTTGCTTCATATAAAATATATATATTTCATTTTATTATGTGTTATATGAACTTGGAATCGACTTCGTTAATTTTAAACATTATGTAACATATTTGAGCATCACATAAAAATTGATATTGCTAAATTAATTATATCTAAATAGTATTAGTGTTTTCCAAATTTTAAGTTACTCATTTGAGTGACATTGATATATTCGGAAATACAGTCACCTAGAAATTATATTGCTAAATAATGATAAAATTAACTTCAAAAACGCATTTAGATAAAACGGGAATTAATTCTTATCTTTTAAAATCAATTTAAATAATTCATGTCAACTAGAAAATCCTGTTTATGAAAAAGTTGATATCTTCGCTCATGTGAAATGTATTTATTATTTACACAATAGTACATAAAAATTCTATTAATAATGTTATAATGATAACGCAGCTGCAGGATGCATTGATGGTTACAGAACTCCGCTGCCCATGGAGAACCGCGTCGCAATTCGCGCTTTGCGTTTGGCCTTTTTTATTGCGCCGTTTAGCATTTAATTGGCCTTCTATATCCTCACTTACTGCGCGCACATTACTTGTTCACGGTACTTTGTAAGCCATGATATAGCTCCGGACAAGCCGACCGAATTAATGCGCCAGCATGTGCATCAGCATGGTTCTCCCACGGGTTTGACAGAGAGACACCCGGTCACTGTCAAGTCCTTCCAAAGATTGAATAAAATTTTATCGTTTCTCTCTATTTAACAATAATTACACGTGAGAGAGAAAGTGACAGAGTATATCAGATATTCTTAATATAAAATAATGTTTATATGGGCAAATGTGTGGACGTTATTTGTGTGGTTGATAGAATTTTATCTACACACATGTTTATTCTATAATGTTCCCTAAGGTAACAGATGAATAAAATAGTCTGAAATATTTATTTATATTTATTATAGACTGAGCCACAAATTACTCAATCGTGACTTAGCCTGATAGGTTATTAACAAACAGACAAACATTACTCATAATTGCATTCGGTGTGAAAATTGTTCGGAGATTTGTATCACAATGACCTTAGATTCCAATTCATAGCGACTTTACGCCTTTGAAGATGACTTGACGCCTTGAGTGCCGATATTAGTTTCTTTTTTGATTTATTAAGCAGTTCAAAAAACATCAAACCACTGTTAAAAGACATAATATACAAGTAGAATTATTAATACTTGTTTTACCACTTTTTTATTCGTACGATTGAACCACATGTACAGTGTTGACTTTTACATGCTTGCATCCATGAGTAGTGGCCACCACAGTGTAAGTAGGCTATTTGGTGTGGCTTGGATGACCTTGCTGAACTGTAGTATCGGCTTTTTAATACAGATCTTCGTAACATACTAAAGCAGCGATTCTCAATACATTTCAGTCACGGATCCCTAGTTTTTTTATGAGATAGCGGACACAAAAGCAGGTGAGTCTCCTATATGGTAAGAGAACACCGCCGCGAACAACCGCGCTACAGTCCGCACATTGGTTGTGCTGCCGACTTTTTATGCCGCTAAAGCGACACTTTTTAAGGCCCTCCGATATCCCCAATTATTCTGCGAAACAGTACAAGTACCGTTTCACGCTGAGTATTATGTGAGAATGCCTTACTTACTCAAAGACAGTTGTTGCGTAAGTTTTGCAGGGTCAGTCTTGGTCTTGGTCTTGCATTTGCAAGACTGACTGCAACACTCTTGCGTCTTGCGTCTGAATTTGGGCAACACTAATATGAGATATGAATCATCACGAAGAATCAACATGAAAAAATATCGTAAAAAAAAATTTTTTTTTAGTAAAACCTTTTAGGATATTATTTCTGTTATTTAGTTCCTGTAGTCGCTGTATCAGCTGAGGAAAAGTTTCTTATAATAGTGGTAAATAAATGCATTTTAAATCAAATAAGTTTGTTATTTTAGTTTTTTAATATTATTATGTTTGGTTTAAATTGTCTTTCAATCGACCTCATTGACCTTGAACTTTTACGCCTAGAATTAGTCTTTGAGAAATGAGGTGCGTTTATAGGCCAACATTTATTCTAGTGACCTCTAATTAATATTCGTCGTATCAAATATAGATGAATCCTGATATAAATTACCATCTGCATAAATTTTTAGACCGATTTTTTGTAGACTGGTATTATTATATCCGAAGGAGATCTTTGGCACAAATGCTTTTTCATTAATTGGACCGGCTCGACTGAATAGAATACCAGAGGCTCACAGATCACCGTGAAATAGTATTTATATTGTGTTTCACTGACCTAGCAGGCCCACTAAGTTAACTGTTTATGCGGTGAACAGCCGGCAACACACCCGAAGTGTTGTGATACTATTCTAAGTGTTGTGGTCTAAATATACTCAATAAATATTACAGTAAACATGTATTAATATACTAATGTATATATATGTATTTAATTTCATTTTTTATGGATATGGTGGAAAAAGTATGAGGTAGGTCCGCTCTATTTATGAAGATCCCAAGTCGTATTGGTTTGGAAGCATATCTGCAGGAAACTGATTCCATAGATATGTGAAGTTAGTTTTAGTATTTTCTACTAGTCATCATTCATCATCATTTCAGCCGTAGGACGTCCACTGCTGTACATAGGCCTCCCCTTTGGACCTCCATGCAATACCTGGTAAGAAAAAAGACAAATGCGCCACACTCCACGCTTATGTTATGTTGCCGGCTTTTTACATGGCATTTTAAGGACCTACAATATCCGATCACAATATACAATCGAGTATTCTGTGAACCCGTGGTATCATTTACGCGTTATTAAGTAAGAAGGCATATTCTGTTTTAATATTCAATAGATATCATACACACTCCAAATGATATAATATTATTAAACATTATCTTGAACATATGAAACGACTTGATAACAAAGTTGCTTTATTAGCCAAGTGGCGCCATCTTTTGTCGCAACGCAAAAGTAATGATAGTGAAATCTAGAATTAAGTAATCCTCACAACGAAACAGTTTACATCAATTTATATTCTTAAATAAAATATTTTAATTATCTTATATAAGTTTACGTTTGCTGTACATAATTTTCTTTCGAAACTAATTTAACAAGGTTTTACAACAATGTTTTGTTACGAATTTTCTTTTCTATTAATATTAGCTTAATATAATAATTAATAATAGCTTAATATTAGCATAGCTTCATAATTTTTATTTTCATGCTTTTTTATGAAAAAAGTGGTAACCAACGCCGCGGATGTGTTGCAGGCCTTTTAGGGGTAGGTACATTCTCTTTTGAGGGTCCCCAAGTCGTATTGGTTTGGAAATACTTGCTGCTGCCCAGTATGGTGTTAATGGGCGGAGAACCGCTTATCCTAGGTGAGCCTTCTGCTCTTTTGCTTCCGTTGTTATAAAAACTACGTATTAGAAGCCTTATTATTAAAGATGTTTATTCATATTATGTTGCACTATATTTTCATCCTTTTTAAATGTGTTCTTGCCTACATTTAATTTCACGCGATGGTTTGCAAAATTGCCGAGACAGATGTTAACGACGAACAAAGATGATATAAAAACAAGAAAATAAATTCCTTTAAATCTGTGTATTTACTTTTTAAAAGCTGTCAAAACATTTTCTCTTAGTATAAAGTTTCTGTTTTAAATTTTATTAAGCGAATGAAAAAATCATATACAGTGTAAACTCTATATAACGACACTGAAGGGACTGTGCATTTTATAGCGTTATAAAGAGTTGTCGTTAAACGGAGAGAAGAAAAGGTGGATGGAAGATAAGCTAAACCAACTAAAGCCAATTGATTTCGACGCCTTAGAGAGTTTGTCGTTAAATCGAGAGACGTTACATGGTAATTTACATGGAAATGTACATATGTACATGTGTCACATATGTATTTCTGTATTCAAAATATTTTCCAAAATAGACATAATTATTTAGTAAGTAGTCGTGTCGCAATGCAATGCTATACGCTTCTGAAACAGATTGACTGATTTTTATGAAATTTTATATACATATTTGGTTTGGCGGTTTGTTCTTCGAATTGGTCGTAATCTATTTTCATCTCAGCGAGCTAGACGGCTCGCTCGCGTTAAGCTGTACGACCTCCTGGCTGAACAACCAGGAGTCATTCCTCAAAATTCAATTTTCAGATATAAGGATGGAGCACTCAAAACATATTAAATATTAATGGAACATTAAATAATATACCCTTCTACCACCGAAACCTATTTTTAATAGTAATATTTGTACTTCAATAATTTAAATGGCAAAACAACATTGGCCTTCAGCTAGTTTCCTATAAAAGAACCATAAGAGATTGCACATAACCGAAGATAGGCTTATAACATGAGACCAACTCATATTAAAACTCATTAAATTAGCAGTCCGTGGCAATAACTTATAACTTGCGATTCGGAAAATCAATTTACATCGTCAACCATTAATTCACATCGTTCAATACTTAGTGTCGGCCATTTTAACAAGACCCATCGCTGCGGTAGTGCGTTGTAAGTTTACATTGTGGTGTTAATTCTGAATGGCGTATGAGAGGTCAGGGCTAACTGGTGTTTAATAAAAGTAACCCTCGCGATAAATACAATGCCTTCCGAAGGGATATGCCCTTATCCCTAAGATGGGAGGGAGAGTTTGCAACCACTTGCCCTGTAATAAGTTTTATTGAAGTTACAATGATACTGGTGCCTAAAACTATTAGCTACTAACATTTCCTTTTTGATTCATAACGGACAACGGTAGGTCCTCTGACAGTAGATCACCGCCGCCCATAGACAGCTGCGTTTCAATCCGTGATTCAGAATTGTGTCAGCTTATGCGTTATAATTAGAGGGACTTCTTAATCACTCAGTACAGTTAATTCTGGTATTCTGTGCGACTGTGTAAGAAATCCAGAGGAGACGGTCCATTTATGGCGTTAGTATATGCTTAGCCGTGGCTCTCTTACGAGAAAGACAGAGTTAAGACACACAGTCTTTGTCAACATTTACTTTGAAATTACATAGAGTTGAAAATCCCGAGTTTGGAAATCTATATAATCTAAGGCTACTAAAATATTAAAAGTTCATACAGATTATTTTGGTTTATCATTAACAAACCGGTTTTGTTACCGTTGTACTTTGTATCTACAATTCAATGCCTTTATTCGAGCCTCCATCTGTAAAAAATCTTGCTTTTACAATACTGTTATTTAAGTACTTAAATTCCTCTAGATCCGCAATCATATATAAAATAGACTAATATAACCTCTACATATATCCTAAAGTCATATCCTAGTTTATAAGCTAACGGAATTGAAAGAAGGTATTTATAGACTGTCGTTTCATTATATTCAGAGAAACAAATACAAATGGGAAAGACATGCTGACGGGCTTGTAGAATACTCAACGTGAAACTGTATGTCGCTAAGTGAGTGTGGATATCGAAAGCTTTTGAAATTATACCGCTTAATCGGCGTAACAAGTCGGCAACACAACCAAAAGAGCAAACTGTGGCGTGGTTGTTCTCTTACCATATAGAAAACCCACCTGCTCTGTTGACCGCATTACCGTTAAAAATACTAGTATTATTCACTAATTAGTAATGAACTCCTACCATTAGTAATTTAATTATATGTGTTACGTTATACAAGAATTATATTTACAATATATAAAAGATCTATAAATATAACATTATAATTTTAACCTGTAAATATCTGTGGAATCAATTTGATTTTAGGACAATCAAATAACGACTTCCCCTAAGCGTCGGCAACGTACCCACAGATAAACTGTAGCTAAGGGTGACCATGGGCGGCGCACCGCTTGACCTTAATGAGCCTGTATTCATTTATTTCTTTGCATAAAAAAATCTCTCATAAACTTTTCTTTTTTAATAGAGTTTTCTGTTATTTATAGTTTTTTTCAATTTTTCATTTATTATTTACCTTAATCATCAATTGATACTGTTTTTTTTATTATTCTATAGCGGACAACGGAGCAGGTAGGTCTCCTATATGGTAAGAGAACATCGCCGCCCATGAACAACCGCGACACAGTCCACGCATTGGTTGTGTTGCCGGCTTTTTACGCCGCTTACTAGGCACTTTTAAGGGCCTCCGATATCCCCACCCACTCTGTGTAACACTGTCAGCATATGCCACACTATGGCTCTTCCACGGAAGCTATACTATAAATATTGTAAGTGCATATAAACATATTAACTATTGTGGTCACATGATAATTTTAACACTTTCTTTGTAGAAATATTGTTTCGCACAATTGAGGCCACACTGTATGATTAAGCCGGCCTGACGAACCTGACAATCCCATTACCGACGAAAGAAAGAAGCCTATTAGATTATTATTTACTATTGTACTTACTGATACAAGAAACACTCAAACAAAACGAAATCAAATGGTGTTAAGCAAAATCTATATTTATGATGCTTTAGTTTTAAAACATTAATTTAAAAGTAAGTTCCCTGATGGTAAGATCACAATCGTTAATGAACAACCGTGCCGTAATCTGAAATTTTACTTGTGTTGCCGGCTTTTTACGCCGTAAGCATAACTTAGTAGGCCTCTGCTAACCTCACTCACTCATAGAAACAACTACATATTTCACGCTGTTATTCTGCGCGCCGTAGTATTACTCCGGACTAGTCTTTGGAATCAGTTGTGAATGTGTGTGTAATTATATATGGTAATGTTGAAAATTCTACATTTATAATTATTTAAAAACAATTAGATTATATTAGATAATTTTTATTAATATAATGATAGCCGAAATCCAGTCGTAATATGTAAGTTAAAAACCATTTGTCACGTTAAATAAAAAACAATAAAAAAATGTGTAGAAATAATCTTTAATTTGTTTCTCTGATAATAAAATATATCAATTGTATTTATTAAGTAGGTACGTAATAACCTCCACTTAAATTAGCCTAACAAAGAACCGTCCATGAAAATATAATAAACGAAAATAAAAGTCTATTAATAACATTTTTATTCACACAACTAAATAAACTAAATTAAATATTAAATTTAAAATAAGTTTTTATTCTTTATCGCCTAAGATTACTCAGCATTCAAAACAACATGACATTTCGTTTAAAGATGACAGCGTTATAGATAAACGCGGCAAAGTTTAAATCAATACTAATTTATTTACAAATATGTAATTATATAATTATATTTGTTTATTTATTATTAATTAAGTGTTGTTTATGTAAATAAAATATAATTATTTAATTTGTTTAGCTGGCTGGTACAGCAACATGTTAAATCAGACAGACGTCATGGCGAATACAGTTTTTTTGTTAAAGTGTAAAATATAGATAAAATAAATCAGAAAATATTATTAAAGGAATTGTAAATTGAAATAATTGACTTAAATGCCAAGTGATTATAATTTATAAAAAGTACACCATGACATGATCTACCTACACTATTTTTAATGGTATTTCTTTACAAATTATATAAAACATAACTTTTATACTCTCAGCTAAAAATTGAATAACGATATTTAATATCAATTATTTATTTATGATGTCAATAATTATTAATTTTATTAATTTTTTTAATATTTTATTGTATTATTAATTTTATCTATTTACACTTTAACAAAAAATCCGTATTCCACATGGCGTCTATCACAGATTACTCGTTCCTGTACTAGACAGATAAACAAATTCATAAAATATATTTTCTTTACATATATTTTGGTATATACGTACTATAGAATATATATGTTATATAGATTTAAAACAAACTTAAATCTTCCTTAAATATAAATCCGTGGTAGAAGTATTTTTATAACGTAGTAATAATTCATCATTCATCATCATTTCAGCCGTAAGACGTCCACTGCTGGACCTAGGCCTTCCCCTTAGACCTCCATGAATAAATAGTAATCATAATCGTAGATAATTACAAAATATATATCTGTTTTCATTCTAAACAAATTAAACAACTTTACTGAAATAATATCGAAACAGTTTACTGCAGATTTGATAAAATATAGACGATTTTACACAGTGGTTTGGTAGTTGACCCGACATTTTCATGCATACCTATCCCTTATAAGCCGACAACGCATCGGTGGCTCTTCTTGGGTAAGGGAGCTCATGGGCGCTGCACGAGCATCATGTTTACCACCCTATTTCTTGAAAAAAAAACCAGCTAGAAACTTCACAGTATATTTTATTAAATGTTTATGTAGATTGTTCATCATTCTTTATATTACGTGCAATGCTAATTACATACAAATACACTCGCTAATGATTTGTTATTTAGCCTTTAATGGGAAATTATTTCGTTAAAAAAATCCTTACGACTTACAATTAATAGATCTCCATTTAAGCATACGGTAAGGATATAACAACTGACTCGCCAAGACCGGCTTTCTCATAGCTATTTCAATAACTGCTTTTTTATGACCTGATTATATGATTTCTTCGGAGACCTAACCATCACTAAACCACCGGGATATCTTATGTTCTGAGCTTTTTAACTGTTATTATTACAATAAAATTATGTTGAGAGCCTTGTAGCTAAGTGCCTATAAGTCTACCAAGAAGCGAGAGGTATCGGGTTCGAATCCCGGTCCAGACAATTATAAATTATTCGGTCTCTGGAAGGCGGTGATAGTGGCCTGGCTATTGTTTTAATACTATCGCATCCGTGGGAGATCATGCTCCGTTACCCGCTCTACAATGAATACATTCAGTTGTGGAACGGTTGCAGTTTTGGAGTAGGAGACTCACCTAGGATGAGCGATACCACCATAGACATCACTAGCCCTTGCAGAGCCGCGGATGCGTCGCCGGTTTTTAAGAGATAGATACGCTGCTTATGTCCCATGATAAAAACCAGCTGCAGGTATTAATCCAAAGAATCTCTCAGAACATTCCCCGGGATAACAGTAACTAAAGGTAAATGAAGAAGACGCTTTGAAAAGAGTAGCCAGCAACTGCTAACTCAAGGTTATTTACATAACTTTTAAGTTTGAATAGTATGTTTATAATTTATATCATTTGAAACTGAAAATTATTAATAATGTTAATTAATAGGAATTTCAAATTTTACTAAATATAGATCTCAGTAATTTTAAGGACTATTAAATAAATAATAAAAATTACCTTATTTTATATAAACTTCTATCTATCCAAAATAAGAATCAACCGAGGCTACTACCTGCCACAATAGGCAACTATCGCTTTTCTTAGAGGTGAAATAAAAAAGTATTTATTCAAAACCAGTGTTATAACACATGTATAGAAGATTAAAGGCATATCTTTTAAAATACAGTAGAAACGCTTTAATACGATTTCTCGCATAATACGCCACTTTACGCCAGTCCTTGCAACTTGAGACATATTTTAATACATTTCTTAACGCTTAATACGATTCGTCATCCCGTTTAATACGCCCGAGTCCAGCCGAGAGCGCTCTAACGCGAGCTACGAAATTCAATCAAATGAAGATCTATTGATAATGTAAATAACACACAAAATGAGGCCCTAAGTGATAATGACGAAGATGAGGACAGCTATTAATAATTTAAGACGCTATGTTGCTTCTTAAATCATTCTAGATCAAAGCGAAGACGCACTGCAAAAGTTGAATTAAGTTGAAAATCTTGTAATTGCTAATGTCTTTCTGTTGAACGAAAATAAGTGATTATTTTAAATAAGATAATTGCACTACGTAGTAGTACATAATTTATAAATATATAATTTAATATCTATATATATACAGTACCAAAATTAGAAAAAAATACCTATCCCGCATAATACGATTCCTCGCTTAAGTCGTGTTTTTTGGTAGGATTTTCCCTGAGAAATCGCCTTAAGCGGGTTATACTGAATAGTTTTCAGCAATTTTCAGCATTTTAAAATATATAGTTTTTTCAAAAAGTGGGCCAACTGTCCGGGTTTTCTTCTATGCGCATTACGCCAAAACCATAAACATACATAGCGAATATAAAGCATCTATAAAAAAAACAGAGTGCATTTTTAGTTTAGATTTAACCGATACGTTAAAAACATACTCTTAATTTTTGTAGTCGGATAAATCCTTTTCCTGAGAATTTTTGAGTTATAAGTAGCGTAACTATTAAACTTTTAAATTACATAATGAAATTATTAGAAGGTATAAAAATAACCAAAATAATGATCTAGCAAGAAGGGTATTTTTGTGTGTGTTTAAATTATTATTTCTGATTCTTAAAGATTCGTGCGAGACCGGAGTGAGCTACTAGTCACTCAAAAAATCAAAAAGACAAAAAATTCTAGTAACGTCAAACTTGACAGTGATAATAATTTATTGCTTCCCTTACAAAAGACCCCAGTGAACATGTCCACATAAGGACACAAAGTTTAATACAATAAAACAATAGAACCTGCAAATTTTTTTTGTAAAACTATGGGAACTAAACAATTCCGAAATTTTAACAATACGAAAGTAATTTTTTGTCCTCAAAAAAGGTCAAAAAGATTTAAAGACGTAACTGAGAGCCGTACTTCCCGTCTAACTTAATAATTGTTTTTATTAAACGTAAAAGTTTTTAAAGAAATAGTTACTCTCTTGGAAAACAGCATATAGCCAGTTGATAAGCATATTATGGTAATTGATTATTCGAATTTCTCATTAAATCTTTAGACATTTATAAATCTGGTTGGTTTACTATGTCTATGTTAATTCAAGCTCAAAATGTTCCTATTCCGACAGGTTTTTCTAAGATCTGAAGTAAACTTCAATAAATAGCATTAGGCTAATAAGTAACTGCAAGATCAAGACCAAGACTTTCAGCGCAAGACCAAGACTGGCTAAGTCTGGTCTTGGTCTTGCATTTGGGCAACACTAAAAACAATAGAAAATGCTAATTGAACCAAGATCTCTAATTTAACTTGGGATCATTTTAAAACGCATTTTAAATCTTAATTGACTTATTTTATGATGCATCTCCTAACAGTAAAGTCAATACACACATCGCAAAATTACGATATTAATTGAGCTCGATGCAATTAATAATCCATTAGTTAAATACATGTTTGTAAGGATACAACAACACTTGCATCTAATTTTCCTTACAAAATTCTTTATACTTGAAACATGAAATAGAAATGATTTACGCCAATGGATTTTTGATTGAAATATTTTTAATTACTTGTAATTGGTTTAGGCTTGTAGAACTATATTTGAAGCCCGTGTAAACTTAAAGATACCCAGTAGAATTTGAATGTTAAATTATAAAGAGCAAAGGTCTTTTATCAAAGAATTTTAGGAGTTTCGCATTGGAACCCTGGGATGAATAAAATATTGAATGTAATAAGTCTTTGGTAGGTT
The DNA here is from genome assembly GCA_018230265.1 of Delias oraia. Lineage (NCBI taxonomy): Eukaryota > Metazoa > Arthropoda > Insecta > Lepidoptera > Pieridae > Delias > Delias oraia. The sequence continues at coordinate 6,793 of DWCF01002528.1, read as the reverse complement.
TGACAGTGGCCGGGAACTCTCCCGTGATAGAGCCACGCATTTGCTGACGCACTAAATGCCACCTCGTCCGAAGTGATACCACGCGCTCACAGAATACCAGCGTGAAACTGTACTTGTACTGTGTTTCCATAAGCGAGCGAGGATTTTGGAGTCCGTGAATTTATGCCGCTCAATCGGCGTAAAAAGCTGACACAGTCAAACCAACGTGCAACGATTTCGGCGATAATACCATAGATGAGACACATTACCCGTTACCCGCTACACAAACAAAAGTTCTATGACTAAAAAAGGATTTTGAGGCAATTTGTGAATAACATACGGGCTTAGTAACATAACAAAGTTTTAATAACGTCTTGTATTCACGCGAGCCTCATTCATTTAAAAATTTGCTTTTGCCGATTTGTTTACCATAATTTTATAATTATGAATACAGGTCTCCGAAGTTATTTCATATATGTAGAATTGATTTTATACAATTTTATAGAACAACAGCCATTTACATACATCATACATGATAACTGATCAGATTCTGGAGTTTACCAAAATTGTAGGACCGTAGGAAATGCATACCGAAGCATATGTAACGCACTAATTGGGCCGGCCGAAGTGATACCACGGGTTCACAGAATACTCAGCGTGAAATGAAATTGTATTTGAAAACGGTACATTCACTTTCTTTCCAGTGAATGAGAATGTCGGAGGACCTTAAAAAGGCCGCCTAAGTGGCGGTAAAAGCCATATATCCAATGGGCGGATTGAGGTGCTGTTGTCCATTGGCTGTGGTGCTCTCTTACAAAATAGGAGACCCACCTGCTCCATTGTCCGCTATACTATAAAAAATTCGCAATTGTACACAACTCAATTTTGGAAACAGTGTGGCTCTATGAAATCTGCTTCCTGCACAGATATTTCCAAAACATCGACTTGGGGACCTTCAAAAAAGAGTGTACCTATCCCTTCAAAGCCAGCAACACACTCGTGGCCCTGCAATTACTAGGGGTGTCCATGGGCGGAAGACCGCTTATCCTAGGTGAGCCTTCTGTTCGTTTTTAATCGTTTTCATAAAAAAGCAAAAAATCCCGAAGGAGCAAAAAACAAATGAATTACGGTTTTCGATACACAATTACATAAGTAAATAACATAGATGTACATTTTATATAGGAATATTCAACCAAAGAGAAGATATTTAAGACCAACGAAAAAACACCAATTTCATATGTAAATAAATATTTTTAAATAAACACCATTTTTGAGTGTAGCTATATAATAATTAATCAATCTTAATCAACCAATCCGTTATATATTAGATACATATTAGTTTAGTTTCAAGGAACTAGTTATCAACATAATAAATTCTTTTAATGACTGTGATAACTTCACATACATTCTGGCTCATTAAGTTTGGTTTTCTTTAATTTTTATTGTAATATAATATTTCTATGGTGGCAAAAATAAAGTTTTCACATCGCATATTATTACTTATTTTATAAAAATGAGAATTGAAGCAGCAGAGTGCTCATCTAGGACAAATGGTCTTCCGCCCATGGACACCCAAAGCCGCAGATGAGTACGGCTGCGTAGGCGTACAAAATATATATAATTTTTATGTCTTTCTTTTTGTTCAATGTATTAAAAGATATGTCATAAATTGTAATATTCTCACATAAATAACTGTTACATATTAAAAGTCAAAGTACTTAAATACATTTTAGCGAGTATGTTCTACTAAAAAAACTTACCTTTCCCTAAAAGACAATTGCTTCAAGCCGCTAATCCTAGGTGATTTAAAGATTTATAAAAAAGACTCCTGCACGGCGTAACTAAAAAAGATTTCAACACATGTAATTATTTTTATATAGTTAGGTAAAACAATCACAACAAATCCATTAAAAAGAACTAAATTTAACTCAAAAACACTAAAATATTGTTTAAGACAAATTTAAATTAGTCGGGTTTTTGAATTTAAACTTCACTCATACTTCACAAGACTTGTGACATTAGGCATTCATTCAAGTCATTTAGGCACCGAAATGTGTGCCTGCTACACAAGAAACTTAAATTTTGCTAGCTCTGATAAGCTTCATAGACATCCAATATATGCTTTAATATCTCATAACTCAGTATTCTGTCTCTGTGTCCCAATGGCGTGTGTTTGTCCATGCAAACACACGCCATTAAGACACAGAGAGAGAGAATATTTAAGGCATTCCAAATAAAGCAACAGGAAGATGCGATATTAACTTAATAACCTTCCATCTTAGGGTCATCGGTCAGTCCAGCAAGGAGGTCGGAAGGATGGCGAATAACCATCGGACCATCCTTATCGGTCAGGACAGGAAGGGCTCGAATTATCATGTCTCTTTGCCCATAGCCATATTACTATGTAGCTAACTATAAGCTGATAGGCTCTTGAGAGGATTAAAACAAAAATACAGATTATAGGTTCAGTGTAGGGACCGCGTTAAGAATCGCCTTCGCAGGAAACAGAGATGAGGCCCTTTCTTTCTCATTCTTTATCATTAATTTCTTCTCATTCTCTCCTCGTGTGCTACTCTGCTGTATGAGCTATATTATTGTAATGTTTCATAAAAATCCAGGCAAAAGAGAAACATCCATCCATACTTACAAACTTTCACCTTTATAATATGATTAGGATTACAACATCCAAAATAAATATATAACTATATAATAAATATATAACCATTTTCGCTCTTTTTAAAGACACGAATCAAAGTCCCACATTTGTTTAGATGTGGATAAAATCGGTCAGGAATCTTGAATAAGTAATTAGAGCAACAATGTAGACCTCATATCGTATAATATTATAGTCATGTTTTTCCGTTACCATGTATCTGCTGCCATCTTTTGGTGTATTTCTAAGTTGATATAAGCTGTAGTTAAAATGATACAATATTAAATTCAAGGTGTAGTGTTGAAAAAGCTTAATAGATGTCACTCAAATCATTTAATATTAATTCTCTTTAAATTTTTGTATTATTTAATACTGATTATTTGGTTTTTAATGTTTAATTTTAAGATCTTAGTCGCATCACTGTAATAAAAATAAAAACTAAACGTTTTATATTAAGCCATTATAACATTATTGACTTTCGTGTTATTTTTAGGTAAAGATTGTTTATAGATATTTCACGCGTGAGAGAACCATGCTGAAGCATATGCTGACACACTAATTGGGCCGACACGTCCGAATTAATACCACGGACTCACAGAATACTCACCGTGAAACGGTACTTGTACTGTGTTTCGCAGTGAGTATAGAAGATATAAGACACCTTTAAAAAAGTGTGGTTAATTAAGTGGCGTAAAAAGTCGACAACACAACCAATGCGCGGACTGTGGCGCGGTTGTACATGGGCGGCGTTGTTCTCTTACAATACAGAAGACCCATCTGCTTCGTTGTCCGCTGTAATTAAAAATATTATAAAGAAATTAAGTTAGATTACAGTTTCACTATATCAAAATACAAAGTCTTTGTATAATAGATTAGTGAGGAAATGATAGTCAGAATGAATTGGTAATTACGAATATTTTCCATTATAATTAATATATTTTATTATTATTATATTATAATTATATTCAAATAGGTTGACAAGAGATGTTTGTCGCCGAGTGACCTTGTAGTAGATAGTTGAAGACTGCTGTAGGCTCCACCGACGACTTGGATACCGGGTTCGAAACCTGATCTGAATAGATCCATGTTTATATGTGTTTTGTATTTGAAATTAGCGATCTTCAACCTATTTTGGGCACGAAACTCTAGGAATTTAAGGACAGTTTTTTTAGCTATTATTAGGTTCAGAGATGACACCGTGGACCCCCATACAAATAATCGTAGACCACCTGAGGTTCGCGGACAACAGGCTGGGCGACACTGCTTTAAATTATAAATAGTCTTCGGTCTCAAGAGCTTGACAGTGCCCGGGCAAATGTTTTAATATAATCTCTGCAAATATTAATTTGGACAGGTTTGACCTGAGTGATACCATCGATTCATAGAATACCAGGCTAAACTAATACTTATTCTGTGTTTTGCTGAGTGAGTATGGATACAAGTAGCTTACACATTTCTTTGGAAGCGCTTTTTGCTGCCGGCCATACAACCATCACAGCTTCAAACGATCTTTTGGAGAGGGCCACAGGCTCGCCGTAAATTGCTTTTTAGCCGCGACTAGCGCAAGGGCGGCTCTTGCGAGACACGAAGCTGAGCATGGGCCGCCCGAGCAGCCGGTCGCAAACTCACCAGGATGAGACTGGCGACGTAGCTAGGTCGCCTCAACAGCAACACACCAACGCGTGAATTATAGCGCAATTGTCCTTGGGCAACGATGATCTCATGTCCCTTATATCAATAAAAAAGATACGTAGCAACGGGCAATTGAGGATATATTGTATTAAATAGAAAACTTAAAACAGATTGCAAACTTTCTTTTTTTGTGAAAGCAGCGCCAAAATTACCTACAAACAAAAATGAGTACTTTTCCAATTGTTCAATTATATTTCAGTGTCTAGACATTTATCTATACATACTTCATAATTGAAATTTTGTTTCCAAAATATTGAGATAATCCCATCATATCATCAGTATAATGACTCAATTAAATGGATTATAATAATCTTTTATAAAGAATTTAGTTACTTTCAAAGGATTTCGAGACTTCGGCCCAATAATAACACGAATTATGTATTTCTATACTTTATTGATTTAATTTGAACTTCGAACTCACAATAAAATGCAGCACAGGAAACACAAAAGATATCCAAACCATTTATTTGTTATGAGTCAAGAGTACGTGAAACATTAAGGGTTCACAAAAATAAGGATCAGCTACGTAGGTACATCGATTGCTATTGACGACATCCAATAATATTAAACATCGAATGGACACAATACTTTTCAAAATACCGACAAGAGACAAGATGACTTTGAGCAAAGAGTTTAGAAAAATAAGTGGTCGGTTGTCACTTGGTTTTTTTTATTAAAAATACAGCAGACTGTGGTGGGAATAAACTTATGTTACTGTGAGTTATCTTAAATGCCGTAAAAGCTACGGGCGCGCGCCGGCATTCCAATCGTGCCCTGCCGCTTGAGCTAGCGACATCTCTCGTCCACCGCCAGGGCTAGCGACAAGCGACAAAGCTCCAGACCGCCATCAAGCGCCGACACGAATCTGATATGACTTCCTTATGTAGTTACGTCACTACGCCCGTAAATAAATAGAACTCGTGTATATAAATTAGCTTATGTAACAGATAAGCTTAAATGTATATAATACTGAGGCAGAATTACATCTTAACTACGGCGTAACATTAAGTGTGGTACGTGGGGATAGACACGAGAGCAAGCCCTTACGTTAATCGGACGAATGCGATATATAATTTATTTGCTTTATATCTATGTATCTGACGCTAAAACATCTATAATATAATGTATTAATTTTTGTACATCTACTTATATAATAACCATACATACACCCACTAAGCTTTACTTCTTCGCCGCTGCCGAGTACTCAGAGGATACCATACAGCTATTATAATGGCGCTCAAGGACTAGACATTGTTACACTTCCGCCGTCTCAGATGCAAGCCCAGCAACGATTCAAGCACACGGCGATAAACTATCGGGAACTAAAAGTATTGTCCCGCGGGCAAACGATGTAAAAATAGAGCCGAACAAAGTTTCCGTAGAGATTCTTAGATAGATAGAAAAGATATACTCGTGACTAGAAGTAGACCAGAAGACCGAGAGAAGCGTTCGCCCGCGCCGGCCTCGCCGCCCCTTCCTTCGCTAAGTACACAATAATTATTAAAATATATTCTCGCATTTTATTACATAAAATTCACGTTATGTTCTACCTACGTTTAGAAAAAGAAAGCGGGCTCAAAGGAGTAAGTAATAAGGTTCGAATACGTACGCGGAGTTTATATACACGCGCACCATGGACGTTTATTCGACACACTGTACAGATAACGCACGCCTTTTTAGAAACGTGCAAGGAGTCAAACGAGATTATCAAAGTTGAGATCAATATCTGTAAAAGTAATGTTGCGTGCGGTGTGACGCGCCCTATCTGTACAGCCGGTTGCCTCAAAACTTAATTTAAAACCTTTCCTACGGAGACACTTAAAAACTAATACGCTAGACAAAAACTTAACGCTAATCTTAAGGTAAATAAATAAATTTGGTGCCAACATAAATTAACATACGTAACATATTAATACAAAACAATTGTTTGACTGATCGCGAAATATCGCAAAGGTTCTGTAGACTAATCACACAAGCATCATAAATACGACGGCCACCAGGCATTTCGTGGACGCAACATACAATAATGGCTCTCACATTCATTCCATAAAGAATTAATCAAAGGACATAGATAAAGGGTAAGGGGACGCAGCCCCGAAATGGGACGCAAGCACACACCACAACAATCTAATTTGCAATTAATCTGCTAGATGGCGATACAAATAATCATCACAAACGAGAGAGATGAAGGAACAAGCCTGGTGGATGCAGATGCCGGGATCTACTCCTTAACTTCGAAATATTTATAAGTTGGATTCTCGTATCCGTTTATCTGCATGTTGGCGACGTGTCGCTCTTCTGGTGTCGGGGCCACTGCGCCAGTTTGCTCAACCTGTGACAAAAATAATAAGGTGTGATATTATTTTTTTTTATAGTATAGCGGACAACGGAACAGGTGGGTCTCCAATATGGTAAGAGAACACCGCCGCCCATGAACAACCGCGCCACAGTCCGCGCATTGGTTGTGTT
>DWCF01002527.1:0-23562 GCA_018230265.1 Delias oraia | reverse complement strand
GAAAGGTTCTCGAGTGGCGACCGCGTACCGGAAAACGCAGAGTGGGACGTCCCGCCACACGATGGAAAGACGATCTCGCAAAGGTCGCGGGTAACCGCTGGATCCAGATCGCTCAAGATTGCAACAGGTGGGGGAGGTCTATGTTCAGCAGTGGACTTGAATAGGCTGATGATGATGATGATGATGATGATGATGTATAATAATTATGTATTTTTACTAAATTCGTATTATAATTTCCCTCTTCTAGGGAAGGCCAACAATCTCCAGAAGAGTGGCATCGTCTGTATGGGAAATGTTCCGGCAACGAGATATATCACATCGTCTTAGGAGACAGCAGATTCTTCGGTGAATACGAAGGCAAGAGTTTCACATACGCCAGCTTCCACTCACACCGCAAGTGAGTATGTCAGTTTTACTGTTCTTGAAATTAATTTGGGTGAGAAATAACGCTTCTTTTTTCTCCCAGATACGGTGTCGCTTTGGTTGGCGTGCGTCCGGCTGAGCTTCCCGAGTTTTATGAAGAAACGATCCTCCTAAACCCCGGGCCGAGGCACATTATGAAAGCGAGTGACACGTGCTACTACATGAGCATTACCAAAGAGGAGAACTCCGCGTTCGTGGTTGCAGAAAAGCAGGCCGAAAGCAAACCGGGCATTTCGAAAGATCAGACCACATTTGGCCTCCTGTCGAGCGAGACGCGAAGGAGAGGCGCCGGCAGGGAGGAAGCCAGCGAGGGCGCGGCGCCGGCCAAAAGAGATAGTACAGACGGTAGTAGCAGGGCTTACTTGAGCCCACCACAAGTGGTCCTCCAGGCCCCCGCGGGCTCTCCGCCCATCGCATCGCCATCACGCATCGCCACCGTACCATCCGCTCATTGTACTGTCGCTAGCTGTGAGTGCCGCGGTCATACTGCACAAGTAGGCCGGATACGGGCTGACTGCTTCCGCTGCGCCTGGCATTCGACCTACTTCTACACTTTCTCTTCAGTTGCTCGATGTCCACTAGAACTGCGCGTCATTCACACGCGACTCGTTGACAATTGGCACATGCAGACAAAGAGCAGCTCACTCACTTTCTCTATTCTATACTCGTATATTGCCTATTTCGGTCGCAACCGTCTAACCGACATCTACGTTTTGCCGCGACTGTTTCTGCCGAAATTCTATTGATGTTTGCACCAAATTTGATAATGTCCAGGGATTGCAAGCGATTGGGAAGGAGCCAAAGTGTCTTGCCCGACGCGACTCTCGGTCTCATGACACTCGACAGATTGAAAAGTCATTCGTCGTAATGTTCAAGATGCATGCCCGTTCTATTTAGCTATACGATTCTTTTGAGTGCATATTGATGACGTGAATAAGCTTTCACATGACGTCAAACTTGCCTCGTATTAACCATTTGAATGTTATTGTCGTCGGCATGGTTCTGCATTTGACCAACATTTGTGCAACCGAGCTGAATCTAGAGCTTCTCATGCTTGCCTTGCAATCGAATACTGAGGGGTACTGTGTCCCCGGTTGTGTCACTAGGTTTGGACAAATTCACAGGTGCATTCATTGTTCGAAGCATGTGTGCTTATAATATAAACGTGAATAGTTTTACAATAGAAATAATATAGTACCAAATGAAATATTTACTATGAAGTATAATTTCCGTGTCTTGTTTTAAATATAAATTATTAAATGTTGGTACCTGTCTAGACAAAGTTGACGGTGCGTCAGACTGCAGAGCGTACCCAAAAGACTCGCCCGCCACCGACAGCGCGACAGACAGCCATCTGCTGCTACCGAAAACTGACAACAACTACCTGAGCCCGGACGCTTTACAGCCTATCCGAGGTATCCTTCGCTTCTTAGCATTTGCTCTTCGCAAGGTCTTGACAGTGGCTGGCCGGCCAAAGAGCGCCGCTACGATTGGCCCGGCCCGGCCGGTTCTTCAACACTGGACCATTTTCTCGTACCGTCGTGTATTTACAGAGTAAAACCGTTTGGAGTCGTGCCTACCCACAACTCTTACCTGCTGACAACAGGCAACTCGCGCGAGCAATTCGATTTGTATAAAACGATTTCATTGAAATTTTTTTTTAAATATTGCCCGTGTGTATTTCATTCAAAAAGTGATTGAAGAGTCACAGAAGTGATACGCGAATTAGCAGCAGTCAGAGTGATCCTGGTATTTCAGGAGCACGACGACCATCGATACTACCAGTCCCGGACATGGTGACAAGCAGTCTGAACATCGCAGAAGAAGAGCGCGAAGACGAGAGGGAGCTAGACGCAAGCGAGGAAGAGTTAGGCGACGATGTCCCGTGGCGCTCTCCTTCGGAGAAGATCGCGTGAGTGCCGCTCGAGCGCAGCATTTGTCACAACCGCATAAGCATGCCACGACTCTTTTCCGTATCTGCATCATTTGTGTTCAGCCAAAGTTTGACCATAGATAACACTCGAGCAACTCTCATCTATTGTTTATACAAAAGTGACAAGTCCGCGGCGATTCGTTTAGTCCGACGATGTAACGTTGAAATTTCCTATAGTTGAACTATGCTTGTTCCGTTTCATACGGTTGTGATGAGGTAAATGTCGGCATTGTCTGTCGGAAATGCTGTGATTTTTGTACTTTAATATTTTTATTGAAATAGAATATAACAATAAATAATAAATACATGACTTTGAGGACAGTGCCGATGAATACTCGCTACCGATATCTGATGAGCCAACAGGTAGCGTAAAAAGCGTTGCTGCCAGCGGACACTCCGAGGCAGGACGCCGCACGTCCATCAGAAATCGGAGACCATCCAACACAAACGTTTTCTTTTACCAATTTCACGTTTATCCTTCGCACATCTATATAGAAACCGCAAATGCACTTGGCTGAGGTACACTTTTTTCAATAGCAATTTATTTCTCCCGACATATTTGGCATCTACTTTTAATTTCCATTCTCATTGACAATATCAAATCGTCTTAATCGAAGCTGGCATGACGCGCGCCATTAGGTTAAAATGATTTTCTACAATGATTATGCGTAAGCCTATTTTGTGAAGAACACGAGTGTTCATGTACATACGTTAAGTGATAGAGCGTGAGTGTGTAGCAGTCCCGATAGATATGCGTGCATTTTGTGTATACTGTTTGTTGTAAGCCCTAAGCCCCACATCTGTCCCAATGCCCTGGCGACCGCAGCGACGACGCCACCACAAGCACTCTCTCTTCGCTCGCCCACGGGGAAGCGGCGTCTGCCTGGCGCATCGACTTTCTCAGGTAAGAGCGCCTTCCGACCTACACCCTGTCGTGACAGAGCAAAACCGCGGCTCGCCCATTCGCACCTGGCCATAGAGTTGGCTGTAACGCTGCGCATGCCTAACAGACGTCAACACCACCATGCGCCATAGCTGAAATCACTTGCTAATACCGGCTCAAGTGCTCCTTTCTGCACCTTTACTGTGTATGCCTCACCTCTTGGCCTCTGCACTCTGCTTCGGCCCGCTGCCGAGAATACGCTGGCGATCCGCCGCGGTAGTGACGCCCACATCTGCTACAGGATAGTGAAGGGCTTCCCGCCTGTGTCGCCGTTCATCGGCGTTTCACCAACCCTGTGCTACCTGCTCAAGGAGAAGAAGCCGCTGTGCTGCCTGCAGCTGGCGCAGGTGTGCGAGCACTGCGCATACCGCAACGCCAAGGACTACCAATGGCAAAACAAGACGATCATCCTTGCCGCGGACTACGCCTCCAACGGCATATACAACTTCATCGTGCCTCTGCGCGCCCACTTCAGGTCCAAGACCTCATTGAATCCAATCATTCTGCTCCTGGAGCGAAGGCCTGATATCGCTTTCCTCGACGCGATATCTTACTTCCCGCTTGTGTACTGGATGATGGGTTCCATTGACTCGTAAGTATCGCTCGTCTTTGGGACTAAATCGTGAGATTGCAAGCTCTCTCAAACAGTGTCTTGCTGTAGATTGGACGATCTTCTAAGAGCTGGAATCACGCTGGCAGAGAACGTAGTGGTGGTGAACAAGGAGCTGTCTAATTCAGCCGAAGAAGACAGCCTGTCCGACTGCAACACGATCGTGGCCGTGCAGACGATGTTCAAGTAATCAGCTTTCTTATAGTATACGGAGCAGATGGCTCTCCCTATATGCGAAGAAAACGCTGCCACCTGTAAACAACCGCGCCATGCCATAACCGCGCCTTTCTTTGAATTGGTATAAAATCAGAGCCATCTGATGTCCCTTCTCATTCGGCGAAACACAATACACGTACCGTTTCACGCTGAGCTTTCTGTAAGCCCGCGGTAGCATTTCGGACGTCTCCCCAACGGGTTTGACAGTATTAAGGCACTCGCCCGGCCACTGTCAAGCTCTACTGACAGAGAAATAAGTTAAATTAAATTATAATTGCCGGGAATAGGATTCGAACCCAATACCTCAATGCTTCGTTGTAGGCTTGGCTTATAAATAGACGTGACTATGAAATTTACTACATTTCACCTTCCTTACAAAATCTATGCTCGTGAAACCTTAATATATATATATCATATTATTTTTACTTTTTTCAAGAAAATAAAAGCTCAATTGCATTTCTCTGTAGAATCAAAAAATCTACATTTAAAGCTTATACTCTTATACATTAACAATTATGTGTAAAATATAAATTAATAATTCCTAATTAATAGTTCTTGTCCAATAAAACAATATAATGACATCTTGCCAAGTGTTGACATTTAGGCCTTGTCTATGCTAGATAAAGAAAACAGCTTTATTTTATAAATTGCGTTTTACGTTGTTTTTTTTCCGCAATGAACTGCTTCAGTCCGATTTATTTATCATGTTTCATTTCACAATAAATCGTGACAATTAACATTTAATTTCATGAGATCCTAACAACTGGCGATATAAGATAATATTTGACACTATCGAGTACAATTCACGAGTAGATCTCATCTACTTTGTGTAGGTAATGAGAAGCTAATATGCTACAAAACAAGACAAGTTCACTGGTTGCAATAAATCCTAGCCAGGCCAAGAAGAACAATTTATTTTTAATATGGTGGTCCATAGACAGGAGAGGCATTGCGTCGGCATCGGCACTGAGCGTGCGTAGAGTTGCAGGTGCCTCACTGGCACTGAAGGGATACTTGCACTAATCCCATGCTACTCTGGTGGCACTCAGTCTTCTCATCAGCAGCTACCCACTCGGCTCGAGATGTCTTCAAAAACTCGCAGAAGAATAAAATGTGTATAGTCAAAGTAATTGTTGCAGATTCTTTCCATCGATAAGATCAATAACTGAACTTTCGCAGTCGTCTAACATGCGGTTCATGCAGTTCCGCGCTCATGACAAGTACGCTCTGCACCTCTCCAAGATGGAAAAGGTAATCATAGACATTTTTCTTTTTATTTTATTTTTTTATTCTATAGTGGACAACGGAGCAGGTGGATCTTCTATATGCTAAGAGAATACCGCCGCCCATGAACATCCGCTGCCGCAGATATCCTCACTCACTCTGCGAAACACAGTACATGTACCGTTTAGCGCTGAGTATTCTGTGAGACCGTGGTATCACTTGGGACGAGCCGGCCCAATTAGTGTGTCAGCATATGCTTCAGCATGGCTCTCCCAGGAGTCCCAGGGGTGTATCTTATGTTATCATTATAAAGCTCTCGTGTCCTCCGAAACGAGTCCACCGACATGTTTGCCAAATGATGGTGTCGCCGAAGGCGTCCTTATTTACACACTCTGACAAAGGTTTAATTGTAATTGTTTTTGTGCAGACTTTATTGTTTTGTTTTAAGGAATTTGTATATTTGAACCCATCTTTTGTATAGATTCATTGAAACTGTTAAATTGGACATGTATAAAAACCTTAGAGTGAGGATTAAAGTTTATGATAACATCTCTGACTTTTTAAAATGCCACTATTATCATACCTCCAGATTTGTGGACGCACCTGCTCTCTCCTCGGACTCATACAGGTCTGTGATGTTCCAGAGGGAGAAAGAGCGCGGCTCACACATTTCGTATATGTTCCGGCTGCCGTTTGCCGCTGGCTCCGTGTTCTCGGCATCGATGCTGGACACACTACTGTACCAAGCGTTCGTGAAGGACTACGTGATCACGTTTGTGCGGCTGCTGCTGGGGGTCGACCAGGCTCCCGGCTCCGGCTTCCTCACCTCTGTAAGCGCCACGCTTGCGACAAGCGACTGCATTTGTCATCCTCACAGCCATTCCACTCGTTCCCATTGAGCTAAGCGATTCTTTGGCGGAAGCGATTTGTTCCAAGGCAGTGTGAACCAGTGTGTATTGTGTTGTTTCACGTTGTCAGATGAAAGTGTCAAAAGAGGACATGTGGATCCGCACCTACGGCCGGCTATACCAAAAGCTGTGCTCGACGTCTTGCGAGATCCCAATCGGGATCTATAGAACGCAGGACACAAGCCTGGCCGAGCCCTCGCACCACGTGAGTATGTCGCCACGCGGCTCGCCCGGCTGGTTGTGGTCACGGCTGACGGGAGTGCGACCATCGCGGCCTTCGGTGAGTCAACTCACTCACTTACTCGAATCGCCTCAAGTGCAGTCCTCCTTCCACATGCCCACTTCACTCGCACCCTCCCACCTCCACCTCCCCGGACTGTATTTCAGGTTTCTCAACTATTTTCTCTCTTTTTATCGAAACTTAGGCACACTTTCGTTATATTTTACGACCGAGCCTACACTTGTGGCGTTTTGTTATTAGTTCAGCATCAATTTAAATTTTATCTCTTTCTCTCTCACGACATCTAACTTTGTACAAACTCACTTGCTTAATTTGTATATGTACTTATCTTTGACATGTCCCATTGCAAACTGCTAGCAAGTAAGCCAAGTAACAACTATTGCTTCTGCGTCCTCCGCTCCGATCGCCGATCGGGAAGCAGCTGTCAGCAGCGCCGGAGCGCGTTCGCGTCGAGTAGGGTCGCGTTGCCAACTCAGACCGATTGTCGCAGTCCCGCCCTTTCGCATGCACTTAGAGTAGGTAGTTGCGCCCAACACGGCGTGTCTATGCTACCTTCCGACGCCCTGTTTCTCTAGCACTATCCTGTAGCTAATAACCACTTCATTCACTCTACGATTTTATGTACTAAACGAAGCGGATGTCCAAAAGAGGCAAACTCGCTAATAGCAGCTAACAGTAGTAGTCATCAATTGTCATCGTTGAGACCAGAGTTTGCATGATTCAACAAGACAACACTAGAGTAGAGGTCCTAGCACACGTCGTAGCACAGTCTCCTCAAAAGCATGAAGTGAATAAAGCACGTGTATCAACGACCACCTCTTTGCAAGCCAGTAACGCTGACGTACACCAGTATACATGTACATCCCTTTATATTCGTCTCACGATTCATCTGGTCATAGCGTTGTGTGAGTGGCTGTGTGAGTTGTGTCCTGCGGAGAGCAGGTATAGCTGTGTGTAGGGCAGAATTGTGACCAGCTAGTTGCAGCAGGGCGGGCCGAGTGAGGCGCTGGCGGGGGAAAGAAGGGGGGCGCGAGAGACGAGCTCCGGTTTCCCCACAGGCTGTCTCACGGGCTGCTATGGCGACCGCACGCCGGCGGTAAGCTCCCGCTATTTGCCGCTCGAGCCGGCCAACGGACTCCACCGACCTACACCAACACATCCCGCCTCACTGCAGCCCCTTGGCCGGCTCCGCGTGTACCTCCTAAATATATTTCGCCCACTATTATTCCAAAGTCACTCGGGAACGTAAAGGTACTTGATTATTTATCTATAATAGAACTCACCGGTTTTAATTCGATCACGTTGCAGCCATTAGATTTGCATAGACTAGAGATAGACTGTGTGTGTTGAACCCGCACATTCCAGCGAAGGTCGGTGGCTTCGGCGGCTGACGTCACTGTAAGCATGACGCTCTCTGCTCAGCACAACAAGGGCACTACAGAGCTTAGCGGATGTTTGCAGGGGCCTCGGTCGTACACACTTAGCGCCGCACTGTCTGCGAGCTACGGCTAATTTAAAAGAGACAAGTGCTGTTCCTCAGTATTCGGCGAGTTTAGCTGACGAAGCGAAGGACAACCACGCGCAGCAGATAGAGCGCGCCGAGATCGCCAACTTGGTGCGCTCACGCATGGATTCGCTCAGCCTCAGTGCCGTTGACTACGACGACGTCAGCGAGAAGAGGAATAGCCTATCCTACGTCATCATCAACCCGAGCTGCGACCTCAGCTTGCGCGAGGGTGACGTCATGTTAGTAACGCGCACAGATTATGTGCGGTGTGATTTTTATTTGACGGGAAGCAAGGTAGTCTAGTATAGGCGGCCCACCGCTCATGGACGCCCTTAGCTCCATGTGGATGCTTTGCTGACCTTTGAAGTAAATTGTTTACATAAAAAAGGGGCGAAATGCACGCACTCTTTTCTTAATCATTTTGGTACTATGCATCGTTAAATGAGCAATCTATTAGCATTTGTTATATCCGTATAGTTGGTTCTGCTTGACTCTTGATTCTGACATAGGCTACCACTGCGTAGGTCAGTTCCGATTGCGATCAATACAAGTTCACTGATATCGACGAGACTGGTCTTTGAAGCACGCGATAAAGATGAACGTGTATGTCCTCAGATACCTGGTGCGACCATCTCCATTCTCTGCCCAAAAGACGTTCGAGCGGCACAACAGCAGACGCAAGTCAAACATCAGCTTCTGCTCCAGCCTCTGCGCGGTGGCGACGGGTGGAGCGGGCGCGCGGCGCGGCTCCACGCTCTCGGCCCCTCGCGCACCGCCGCTTCGCACAACGAAAGCGAACTCGCTGTCGCTGCCAGACAGCCCCACGATCCTCACAGACTTCCGAGGCCGCTCCAACTCTTTGCGAGTTGTTGACGACGCACTGTTGCGTCGATCGACCTCGCTACGCCAGGAACTCGGCGTCGCTAGCCCGCGTAGGAGAAAGAGCAGCTTGGAGGAAATCGGCATTAAGCATTTCAACTCTTTACTGCAGCACCAGCAACAGCAGCACGAGCAGAATGCTGAAGCTATTAAGATGGCTCTGCACGGAAGCGTCGCGCTGGAAGTGACGCCGTTGGAAACAATGGACGGTTGGCCGGAGTTGCGGCCTTCGTCGCCCGAGCCACAACATCTGCAAGGCACTATTGTGTGACCGGCTGCTCGGCAGTGGGCGTCGTGTTAGCGGGATCAACTAGGTAGTTAGCGGTAAGGGGATCACGTCGGCGTAAGGCTGTACATAGTCGCTTCTTCTGCCCCCGGAGCTCAATTTAGCCGCCCTCGCGAATCGCCACTTTTGTTGCCCATCGCCACTAATGTACACTATATTCATAGCACGAGTATTCAATACAAAATACGTTGATCACGTCTTAGTTTTAAATCATATTACAGCAATTACTTAGGCAAATTATACTTTGAATAGAATTGTATTGAATCACTATAATACTTTGATCAGTTGTATAGTAAATAATGAATGTTGGCCGCTTCATTGGCAAATGTACCTGTACCTACCTACTTTGGACATTATATTTTTACGAAAGCACAATACACTATACATCGAGTCGTAGAAAGTAAATGGCAGTCAATATACACGGTAAGAGAAAGAGGCTGAATTTATTGAGATGCGGAGCCCACGTCCGCGGGAAACGCAGAACCTATTAACGGATAAAGAAAAATATTTCGATAACATTGGCGCAGTCTTTTAGACAGACCCTATTTCAAGAGTAATATGTTTTTCAATTTTGTCATGTGTATCTCAAATGTACTTGAATGTACCGTCGTATATGTCTCTTTCGACTGCTTCAGGGCCAAGACTAGCAGATGAATATTTACACGCATCGAACAGAGATTGTTTCTAATGTCCATATGAGAAGATATTTAGCATAGCATATTTGATATTGTATCGAGTTGTTTCTCTTTATTCCACTCAGTTGGGAGTGACTGTAACATGTTCTTTGGTGCCATTCTAATAAAGTCAACTCACGGAAATGTCGTTTCTTTACACGTCTGCAAAAATTAATGACGCTATTGCTTCGCCATCCTTAGAATTCAATTCCATTTTATGAATTATTAAAAAATATATATTCTTACTGTATACAGATCGCTCATTTAGCTATAGTAAGAACTGGTACTACTGTTATTGTTTTATTGGACCGCACTAACAATAATATTAACACTGGCTAATATTTTTCAGTAACTCACTAATCTTTTTTTAAATAGCATAGTTTGCCATGAAGCGCCGGCTCAGAATTGCGCTTCGCTTAATCATCCCGTGGGTGCCGTAAGAGGCAACTAAGGGACAACCGGAGGGCTGGCAGCAGCGTCCTCCGCTTACTATAAAACCTAACTGCGATCGTCAAACCGCCTGCCAAGCATGGCGATCATGTCAAATACCCCCAAGGAGATTCGAAGGGGATTCTATGTCCAGCAGTGGACGTCCTACGGCTGAGACGATGCTGACGAAGTCTTATGTAGTGATAAGGATACAGATTGATGATGCAATTCATTTTCCTTAATATATAAGTAACACAAAATGTATGGCGTTCACTATTTGCTTTTGTTAAAATGTTGGCTCACTAAGTCTTTTCTTTTGTTAATATTTATTGAATGTTGTGTATCATCATCATCATCATCATCAGCCCATTCAAGTTCACTGCTGGACATAGGCCTCCCCAAAAGACGCATGGTCATAGAGGGTTTATTTGCCTTAATCACCACGCTTGGCAGGCGGGTTGGTGATCGCAGAGCATCTGCTGTACTCGAAAGGGCGCTGCTGCCCAATGTTGTGTATATTCTTACTTAATTCTGTTGTTATTTATTAAGTATTATACCTACATTAGCAGAATTGTGCAACCAAGTATCACTCACATAAAGTTGAACTAAGATGTACATTTTTGTATGTACATATATATTGTAAAATGTTGTTATAACTAATGTAAACTATGAATTTTTCCATTACTATTCTGTCTCAACTTTTTTGGTCAGAGGTCAGAAAGAAAATTTTTAATAATTTTTAATAGGAGCCCCAAGCATTACACTGTATTAGCTGTTCCTACTTTCGAATTATTGTTTTCTAGTCTTGTGCTATCTCTCATGTAGCAAGGATAATTTTTATTGAAATCTTGTATACAAACATTTCTAATTTTATATTGTTTGAATAATTTTTAAGCCGGCATACTATACATAATATAAACATACAAACTACATATAAACATGCATACAAGTCTTACAAATATCATAATTGATAATGCAATGGGTTACTTAAAGATATGGACTATCTTATCAACATTTTAGTAGGTACATAGTAAGTGGTAGGTGGGTAGTATCATTGATATTTGCAGAGATTCAAAGAAGAATATGATCAGTTCAATGGGAAATACAAATTCTAACAATGAAACAAGATTTTAAGGACAGAGAGAACATATATGTAAAAGGTTTTTACAGATAATAAAAGATAATTTATGGAGACAACAAAATAGAGAAAAAAATACACTTTCATCTAATTTAAATATCGAAAAATTGACAAAAAATTAATTAAGATATGAGACATTATGAGGAAATTAATTTTACCAGCTCAGCATCGGGCTTTGCTCGATTTATATAAGTCCGGTGCAACAAAGCGACTATGGCTTCTGGAAATGCAAAGGCAGCTATGAGAATCTCTTTTCAAAAATTTTGATGTTCATCAGTTTTTACCAGTATACCAGTCCATTCATGTCATATACATTCCGTACACTCTTATACGATCGTTGTCTGTGTAGAATAATCGCAAGCAAACTATTATCATAAGAAGAAATGAAAAAACAACCCTGTCAACGAGTGTTCGCTGCGTTTTCTTTGACCCTATTGACTATTATAGTGCAACGTAGAGAAATCTCGAAAAATAATAAATTAATTGGTAATACATTCTAAGTTTTATTTGACTCGCTTCACTACGTAGACTAAGATAGATGCTTCTTTTACTGAGCTCTTGCTGCTGGCCAGAGTGGTTGAAACTGCAGAAAAGCTAAACGAAAAATATCTAATTGTCTATGGGTTACAGAAGGGTGTATGTATCTTTAAGACTGATTGTAGTTCGCACAGTATTTTTTTATTGGTACTACCGCAAGGGTGTCTCCTGCGAGACTCAAAGCTCGGCGTGAGCAGTCAGTTCATGACAGGCGCAGCGGGGAACAGCGTGTCAGCGACGTGACTACTCTTCCGGTGAGGGCGGTTTTGCTCCTGTCTCTACACAAAATCCTACTCTTTGTTTCCGCTTTTGCTTGCAAGAGGCTTTGCATTAGCTGCTGTGATAGGATCGCCTGCCACATTTGTGTGCTCGCGAACGCATAAATCATGCTTTTGCGCACTAACGGGTTAAGATGAAGTGATATTATAAATTAACTGCAAAATTTACCAGGGACGCGGGTGCGTTGTGACGATAATAAATACAATATAATTCAACGTGTTGCGGATACAAGAAATGTATTTTCTATAAGAACATCTACAAGAATATATTTTCCAAGTGGTATACAATATTAAATCAACACAATACTAATTCATCTCCTCTTTTCTCCAATTTTAGGCGACTTATTGAGCATTATAACAAACATATTCCTTAGGGGATAGTTGTAGCAGCGTCTTATTCGCCTGTGAGCTCGAGCAGGCCGGCTGGATTTCTCTTTCCGCTCCGCCTTCGCTGCTGGCGCTGGTCGAGTTACCTCCATTCGGTTCTCTCGAGCGTCCTTCGCTTTGGGCATGCAGCCACCTGCCCCTCGCCGCCGCGGCGACAGCTCCAAATTGCGACAGCGCACAAATGCGACCGCCTTACTTCGTGACCTCTGCTCGTCTCTCTTTCTCTCCTCGTGCAACTTGACGAGAAGCTTTTCGTTCTGCTCCATAATGCGCTCGATCATCATCTTTAGGCATCTAATATCGTTATTCAATTTCGGCACTTGGATCTTGTTAACTAACTGCAGCTGCAACATAAGGCTGGTGATTGTGGTTTTGAGCGCGGCGAGCTCGTTCCTCGTTTCACATTCCCTGCATCGCTCGCAACCCGCCATCGTTGCTTGAGCTTCGTCACCATTTACCAGTACCTGCACATAAAAACATCTTCATTCACTATACAAAATCTTTTCTAACCTAGCTCCATTTTTAATTTATGCTTAGACTCTATTTTTATTGTATAGTAAGTAACAGAGTAGAAAGGTCTCCTCTATACTAGGAGATCGGCGCCACCGCCACAGCTCGCGCTTTCGTTGTGTCGCCGGCTTTTTACGCCACTTGAACGCTATGATTTCATGGGCCTCCGATATCCCCATTCACACAAGTAAACAATACAAAAAAGTAGTGGTAAAGAGGTTATTTTGAAGGTCGGGTGCACCAAAACATCGTCACGTCAATGATGATTCCGTTTTACTTGTAAAACCTTTTGATTATTCTACACAAAGAACCTCGTATCTAGTGCACATTGCTAAGTTGATAAAATAGGTTTGAACGCATTGATTGGTCAATATAACTTCAGGTGAATTACTCTGACTTACTACGTACTGAGATGTCACTGGCAGATGGTCCGTCAAACTATTTCGTACACCACTCGATAAAGCCGCAGGTCATTTATGGCTGGTGATGATATCCTACCGTAACCTGCCACTCCTCGCATGAATTTAATAGCGTATTAGCTTTTCTAGAAGCTTATAGAAGTCCTATAACCAGAGTCTTATGAAGCTCACACTGTAACTGTTATATCTCTGTTCCATATGTTAAGAGTTTTATTATTTCAATAAATTTAACAGCACGCATTAAGTAGTTTTACACTGAAATTCATGGAAATAACGATTTTCAATAAAGAGCTCAACAAAGCTCGAAAATATTTATTTGGCATGTGTCAATTACAAGATTAAGTGCGCCTCTTTGAATTTCTTAAAATAGATACGTTTTAAGTTTTATCATCTGTAAGAGAAAATCACTGGGCAACACCTAAGAGAGAGGTTAATGCAATTGTGATTTGTACCTTCTCATACATACATAAACGTAACTGAATTTGTAATCTAAGGTATACCGCCTTTTGGACAACATAAAACAAAAAAATCAAAGAAATCGTTTCTACATTAAATATAATTATAATAAGAAAAGTTATTAAATAATAATATTACAAAACCTGTAAGAGTATTACAGTACTTGTACTTCGCTTGGTAACCATTTTAAATGTTTAAAAACACAGAATGTGAATGCGAAATAGTGCTTGTGCTGTTTCGCTGAGTGAGTGAGGATATCGGAAGCCCTCGAAATTATGTCGCTTAAGCGGCGTAAAAAGCCGACAACAATCAAAGCACAGATTGTGCCGCGGTTGGTGATAGGCGGCGGTGTCCTCTTACCATATAGGAGAGCAATCTGCTCCATTGTCCACTATATCATAAAAAATAAGAGTCTTAAAAAAGCAAATGACCAAATGAAGAAACAGAAATCAAATATACCAGTGTTACATATTGTTTGTCGTTAGGCCAGAGCTTGTTCGTGGGCATATAAGTAGAGCCACGTAGGCAATCATTATTTTATTTGTCATTGAATCAATTGTAAAAAATGATAGCAATGTTTTGAAAATATCAACACAGAGCAGGGCTTACATCATAAATTGCAAAAATAAATTATATTATCAAATATTTCGATAACATTCAACGGTTGCGAACAGTATTTTTATCGTTCAAAAGTCGAGAGATAGTTGCGGACCGTGGCCTCTTTCTGTTGTGATTATATTACGCTTAGTTGCTTCGCGACGAGATACGAGTACGAGTTAATGTATCTAACTGATCGTCAAACCTCTTACACTCATAGTGCCGATACAAAAACCTACCGCTAAATAACACATCTTTCAAAGAATATTTCCTTAACGAGTATCATCTAGGTTTTGCAACATCAAATGCAGCTTAGCGTGATAACGACAGAACGATTTAGATGTTTTCAATTAAATCTGAACTAACATTGTAAAAACGAAAAATTTGAATGTTTGTTTGAATTTCTCCGCAACTACTTAAAGTATTTTGAACGATTCTTTCACCGTTGGAAAGGTACACTAGCTTCGACGATCAAGGGACTTACATATATTTATAAGAAAGTGGGCCTTCCTTACAAAACCATCAAATCCAAACCGAGTTGTAATATAAATGAACCATGAAATGACGATACAAAGAGGGTGTATGTGTAAGAGTGTGTTTATTGTTAGTGGCACAGGCTTGTAGTTTAGATTGTATTCAATTAAAACATTTATTTAGTCCGATTACTACTCTGCGATTCTGTGTACCTCAATAATCTCATTTTATCAATATGTAAGCCTGGTGTTACACGTTCGTAAGGAATGTTCTAGATTAAACTCTGTCTTTTTATGTAATTGCATCGGCAAACTTGATTAGAGCAAACCTATCATATCCGCGTCAAACTCATTTAAGATTGGGCACCTGCAATAGCTAATATTGTTTTATATAAAACGGAAGGCTACGGGCCTTTTGGAATCTCTAAAAGGTTCGCTCTGTATTGTCTCTATAGTAATCTTCCTCCACACCAAATTTCATTGAAATGTGTCCATCCGTTCTTTTAAGTTTTAGTCGAAGTTAGTTTTTTTAGTCTTTTAAGTTTTTCCGTTCGTATTTACTTTGAAATCCACTAACATATGAACTTTATTTTATGATAAATTCAGAATTTACTTTTAAGTATTCTTATGATCATTTATATGGAAAAACAACACCGCCGCCCATTGACAACCGCACCACATTTCGCGCATTGGTTGTGTTGCCGACTTTTAACGCCGCTTAAGCATTCCTTGTGTTCCGGCATTATTCAGTGGCTGTCACATATGAGATTCCTTTGCACCAATCCTAGAGCCCACGAGCGTATCCTCCGCCCGGGTTAAGCTAAAAAATCCGCCTTGGCGAACGGCGAGGAGAAAAAAGTTCTGATTGTGGAGCCCCTTTTTTCAAAGAGAGCCGCATCTTAAAAAAATGGCGATCTCAATAATTATAGACGAATATATCGTTATTTCATAAGCCCAAGTTGAAAACAAGTTGGGCTAAGCATATACATACTCGCATACTCATATGACTACTGCTTCAACTAAATATAATATCAGCCTTCACTAAGTGTAAATTCAATCTGACAAGTGGGTTCCTCATATGAATGAAATTTCATTATTTTTAAATAAAAAAATTTAACAAAAAGAGTCCTTGTGTATTTCATACCAGCTTTTCTCAGAGCTGTCAGATAGTGGTGGTGGTAAAAAGAGAATCATTATAAAAACAAGATTACTACAGTTATGTAAATGTGACTATACAAATTAGGAATATATAAATTTTAATTTCTGAAGACTGTTAGCAAATCTCGTATCATACGAGTTATGATATGCATTTTATATATTTACGATGTGTCCAGAGTCGTGATATCATGAATCATCATCGTCAGCCTATTAAGTGAACTGCTAGATACTGCTCCGATATTGAGCGATCTGTATCCAGCGATTCATGAGAACGCGTGTCTTTACATCGCGTGTCGGGACGTCCCACTTTGCGTTTTCCGGTACGCGGTCGCCACTCGAGAACCTTTCTTCTCCATCGGTTGTCGGTTCGTCGAGCGATGTGTTCAGCCCATTGCCATTTCAACTTATTACTACTTACTTCATCATTCAAACATACTACATAATCTCATTTCTGATATTATCTCGCAGCGAGACTCCGAGCATTGCCCTCTCCATAGCTCGCTGAGTGACGATCAGTGTCTTCTGATATCATGTGTAGGACACACGGTAGTACAAAAGAATGAGGGTTTCGTTACCTGAGAGTCACGCCTTCGTACTCTACCTTGGACTAGCGTGCTACCGTATAAAAAACGGCGAAAACACGCACAGGTGGCGTATACCCTTATTTCCATTCTGTTTGAGACCTAACATATTATATATATTACCATATACCCGGTAAACTGACTTGCAATATACTATAACTACAGCAAAATAATTTTTGAGGGGAAAAAGCCCGGAGAAGGGGAAATCTGAATTGAGGCGTGGGGGAAAGAAATCGTTCCAATGGAAACACTGCTTAGATTCGTCCGTTCAGGATAGACGCCAACGGACAGAACAATTAATAAATATTAGAACAATCAATAAATTAATTTATTGTAATAATAATCATGTAGTAATTGCCAATATCACCTACAAACGAAACCTCCTTTCACTGTGGCCTTCATAGTCATGTGGTACCCATATCCTTTGATCGTGAATGAATAATGTTTATTGGTGTAATGATGGTTCACATTATTTACTAATCCTCACTTAACCTCGTACCTTGTAGTAGAGTAAAAAGCTTATATTTTAATCGAGAATATCAATTACATCCATACCAAATTTCATGAACATCTGTCCAATTCTGCTTCAGTAATAAATATAGGCGTAGAATAAATATTTATTAAGTTTTTGCCGAAAAATTTCAAATCTATTTATTATGTAATGCAAAACCGCAACACAATTTATACAATTTTGATAAGATTAATTAAGTTATTTATTTTGATAAGGGTGAACACTATCGCCCATTTGATAATTTAAAATAACAACATTATTCAAGAACATTTCACTGATTCTGACAAAACACACTTTTCTTTTTCTATAGTATATCGGATAACGGAGCAGGTGAGTTTCCTATATGGTAAGAAAGCACCGCCGCCCATGAACAATTGCGCCACAGTCCGTGCATTGGTGATGTTGCCGCCTTTTTATGTCGCTTAAGCGGCATAACTTTAAATTTATTCTAGGTCAGAAAAAAATACAGAATAAAAAATAGTTAACGTTTAGTAGGAACAAAATAAGAATGTAAGTTTTTATTGGAAAATATCAAAACATCTAAATTAAATGACAATGAATAATAGAAAATAAATGCTTTTAAAATTACTCAGCGTGGGAGAGCCATGCTGAAGCATATGCTGACGCACAAATTGGGCTGGCACATTCGAAGTGAAATCGGGCTCACAGAGTACTCAGCGTGAAACGGTACTTGTACTGTGTTTCGCTGATTGAGTGAGGATCGGAGGCCCTTAAAAGTGCCGCTTAAGCGCTACCTCCGCTTGCTCATGGGTGGCATGAACGCCGAAGTCGCAGTTCTTCGAGGGTGGCGGTGTTCTCTCACCATATACGAGACCCACCTGCTCCGTCCGCTATACTATTCCACAAAATAACAAAAATATTAGAAAACAAATTTAAAGAACTATGTAGTTTTAATAACGGTTATGTGTTATTAAATACTGAAATGATAAAGTTTTAAGTATATTTAGTGAATAATAATATAAATATTGTTCGTTACAAGGCGGGTTTCGAAATGCGATTAGGTATAATATTTTAATCCATGAAACAATGCTTTGTACATTACTTATACGCGTATGTACCTAGTCGTTTTAAATTTATGCTATTTATGCTCGCTGGATTTCGCCTTGAGTGAAGTCAAAAGAGTGTGTAGATTCTATATCTAATTGAATACAGACATTCGGCATGCGCACCGAGTTAGTTTAGTTAGTAAGCATTATTTCAAATTTTTTAGCAATATTGAGCAATTTTTTTAGAATATTTTTTACGTATGTACGGAAGGCCTTGTGTTAAAAATTATATTTGTAAAAGAAATTAACAACACCCGAAATGAAATCATATTCTGTATACATATTTCATAATGCGAATGTCATCCAGTACCTACGCCCGCAACGTGACAAAGGTTGGACGTCACCCAGTTCACATACCTCATAGCCACTTAGCACTTGCGTTCTTCTTTAATACTCAGATACTTCTTTTGAATACGACATACCTCCCTATCTTTGCCTAAGTGATAGCACGGGCACACAGAATACTCACCGAGAAACCGTACTTGTACTGTGTTTCGCAGAGTGAGTGAGGATATCGGAGCAATGGACAGTGACGCGTGTTGCCTGCATGAGCGGCGGTGTACCTTTACACATGAGGATAACGCGGCCCTGAAATCGGTCTCCACCACCTCCTCCTCATATACGGAAGTACAGATACACCCACGCGTAACTGAGAAGCATTCATTCATATAGTAAACTGCATGTCACATTAGTTTTGTACGAATGAGTAAAAGACACTGATAGTAATTGAGGCCAGAACAGACTCCAGCTCTCTCCAAGGTCTGGTGTTTTTGAGCAGTTTGTTGGGATGTTTGTTAGTCATGTTTACGAGATTTGTTTGTTTTAACTTAAACAGGTATGAATTGTACCTTTGTGAGAAAAAATAAATGACTTTGGATACGATGAATTCGTTGATGTTGATGCATTCACTTCAGCACACTAACTAATAGACAACTAAAATATATATATATATATATATATATTTTAACTATATTCAAACATATAATGTACGCATTACGACCTATTGTGACCTATATTAAATCGAAACTCGTTTTACAAAACCAGTATAATTCCACACAATATCCACGATCATTTTACTACCCAAATTGTATATAAGAGAAGATTATATTTTTATGCTACGGCGGACGACGGAGCAGGTGGTCTCCTATGTGCCAAGAAAACACCGCCGCCTATCAACAACCACACCACAGTCCGCGCATTGCTTGTGTTGTCGGCTTTTTAAGCCGCTTAAGCGACACTTTTAAGGGCCGCCGATATGCTCAATCCCTCTGCGAGACACAGTACAAGTACCGTTTGACGCTGAGTATTTTCTGGGTCTGTGGTATCACTTAGGACGTGCGAGCCCAATTAGTGCGTCAGCATATGTTTCAGCATGGTTCTCCCGTGGGTGCAGAATGATATGTATGTACTACTAATTGGTCTGCAACCTACCGGCTCCAATTATGAGTTCACTAAAGCAGGAAAACAGATCCACTAAGAATATGACCCTTAATTTTTTTGTTAGGATATACAGTATATGCGCGTCTCCTGGTTCTAAGCTACCTCCCCATCAATTTTCTGCTAAAGCAGTTCAGCCTTTCTTGAGTTGTAATATAGCAAATAGTGTAACAAACGCGACTTTCTTTTATATTATATATAGAATGAAAATGAATTTTATAACAGATGTAATATTAGAGGTTATTAACGAAAATAAAAGAAACGTCTTAATCTTGATGAAGTAAGTGTAAGACTTGGTGAATTCAATGAATGTTCAGTCATTAGGCAACCTGCGAGTAAATATCCTCATATATCAAGCCTAACAAATCTACGGCGCGACTTTGCTTTCAGACTATAGTTCCTGTGAACGTTTAGTTTAACTCCGACATAATTAAAAAACATTTTACAGAAAATAGTTTTATTATGATAAAAAAGACTTACATAAAGAACTACGAAGATGTTTAAACGTAGCAATACTAGCACCTAATATAATAAGCGTGTATCCCAAACCGTTGAAGATAGATAGCATTGCAGTGTGTGAGCCGTGAGCGCGACTAGAGGCTGGCGTGGTATTTCTTGTGCGGCGCCAGTGCGGCTGTGATGTCAGCGGCTAGCTGTGGGTGAACCTGAGCCAGCAACTTAACGGCACGCTCCTGAAGGAAAGCAGCCGCATCTTTCAGATTGCCAGCGATATTCTGTGCGCAGCGCAGCTTCTCAGCTTTGGAAAACACATTTCCGTACAATAATTTCGCCTGCGTAAAGTTATCTTCGTTGCCAGAATCGAGTCTTTGCACGTCACCTGTAAAGGATTGCGGGTGCTGAAGCCTCGCTGCACGCGGACACTCCGCGGGCCCGGAGAATGAGTTAGGGAAGTAGTTCGGGAAGCCCTCTTGATTGGTCATCGTCTGGGGACCGTCGCGCTGGTAGTTAAGCACCCTGCTACGATAGGGGCAGTTGACGGGGAGCTGCAGGTAATTGGCGCCCAGGCGGTGTCTGTGCGTGTCACTGTAGGCGAACAGACGGCCTTGCAGCATCTTGTCCGGCGAGGGCTCGATGCCAGGCACAAGGTTGGACGGGCTGTAGGCCGCCTGTTCCACCTCGGCGAAGTAGTTCTTCGGGTTGCGGTCGAGTACCATCTTGCCGACCTCGATGAGCGGGTACTCGCCGTGCGGCCAAATCTTGGTCACATCGAATGGATTATAAGGGGACTTCTGAGCCTGCTCCAATGTCATCGCCTGAATGTACAATGTCCACGAGGGGAATTCGCCTTGCCCGATCGCGTTGTACAGGTCTCTGATCGAATAGTCAGGGTCCGAGGAGGCTAGCTCGGCGGCCTTGTCAACAGGCATGTTTTTGATACCCTGGTTGGTCTTAAAATGGAATTTTACATAGTGGGCTACACCTGCATCATTGACCATCTTAAATGTATGAGAGCCGTATCCGTTCATGAAGCGATAGCCGTCGGGAATGCCGCGGTCGCCGAACAGGTAGAGCAGCTGGTGCATGGTCTCGGGACGCAGAGTCATGAAGTCCCAAAACATGTCGGCGTCTTTCAGGTGCGTGGCTGGATTGCGCTTCTGAGTGTGGATGAAGCTGGGGAAGAGAGTTGGGTCCCTGATGAAGAAGATGGGGGTGTTGTTGCCAACCAAGTCCCATACTCCGTCCTCGGTGTAGAACTTGACAGCAAAGCCACGCGGGTCGCGCACTGTGTCTGCAGAGCCGCTCTCGCCGCCGACCGTCGAGAAGCGGACTGACACTGGGCTTTGCTTGCCCACTGATTCGAACAATTTTGCGGCACAATACTTTCTTATATCTTTAGTTACTTCAAAGTAACCAAATGCACCGGCGCCCTTGGCGTGGACGACTCTCTCGGGAATACGTTCCCTGTCAAAGGATGTAATCAAATCTATGAACTGAGCATCTTGAAGGAGGGCTGGTCCGTTCTTCCCCACAGTTTGTATTGCTGTGGCCACTCCGACTGGTGCACCAAACTTAGTAGTCAGCACACCAGTTGAGCCCTAAGACAAAAACAATCAGAATACATTCATTTTAATAAAAAAAATCATGATCAATACCTCACCCCAATCACCCTAAGAACATGAAATTGTTTCAGTTAGCACCAGAAATATGGATATACAATTAACAATATGGAAGGTAACATAATATTATAAATAATAAGCTTATGAATAGAGTAGATGTCTGTCACCTGCCGAGTTGCCAATTACTACATACATTATACACAATTTGTCACAACAATATATATTTAATAAGGATCAATATTCGCATTGCATTATTCCATATGAATTAGAATAAAATGGAAATTAACAATTGCAAATGTTTATTCCATAACATTAAATTAAATATATCTATCCAAGTCTGATCATTGCTATTATCGAGTTATGCCAGGAATACAAAAAAGTTAAATTAATTAATACATTTCATGTGAAATGATAATTATAGAAAATTTAGTATTTCAGATTTAATCTAAATATTTCAAGGTGAATATCAAAAACATAACTGTTCTAATTTAGTGAAAATCAAAATTTATTATTAATGCTATATAAATTATAAAGATCAAAGGTCAAGAATTCTAGTATATCAAATTATTCTAATTAAATTTTCAACGCACAACGTTGCTGGTTATAAGTTGCTTAAAAAACAACTGATAAATACAAAAAGGAAAAGAGATAAAACTGGTAATGAGTGCTAATTTTTAGTAACTATTTGAGGAGTCTAATAGTAGTAGTTAAGTCATCTTGCAATTTAATGAAAACAATGTTCTAGATACTCTCCTAATTTACCTTGACAGATTTCCTGAAATTAATGAGCTGATCAGAGGCAGGATCTCTCGATGCCATACTTGCTTCAGTTTATGATAATTTGAGAAACAGAGACACAGCGGCCGTAAGGCGTTTGTTGTGACAAAATCGACGACACGATAATACTTTTGCGTTACCTTTGCGACGAAATACTACGCAGCGTGGCGACTCTGTGTTTATATAGCCGACTCCTTTGACATTTCCCCGTCGCTCACCGCTCGCCTCAAACTATTGGTAATGACGTGTGCATGTGACCACTACCGATAATACTTGTGATAATAGAATCACAAACAAAACAAGTACAGACTTTATTAATTATATTTGTATTTTACATAATTTTCATATTAAATTATAACATTTTATTAACAACCGTTCTCGTTAACTAGTGCCTCGCAATTTTAAGAAGTTAATTAGCTTATTGGATATTCTATATTCATTTACTAATGAAATGCTAGTTTACTTGGAATGTGTATGATTTTACTGTTATTGGTTTTGAAATTATTTTCATTTCTTCTTATTATAATCATTTCGGCGTCTGTGACTAGCGGTGCAAGTGATGCCAGTGTCAGTATGCCAGTATGATATTTACCTACATAAAAAAGGACAGGTTATCCAGCAAGAGTATAAACAAAGATCAAAATTGAAAGAGATACTTAGTACTTAATATATTAATATATATAAATCTCGTGTCACAATGTTTGTCCTGAATGGACTCTTAAACCGCTTAACAGATTTCCTACAAATTTGCACGCAATATGCACTTTGGTCCAACTTGAGAGATAGGATAGCTTAGATCTTAAATCTTGTCGCAATTTTATTTTATTGCAAATTATTTGTCTATAATTAATTGACAGTCACCATTATCTATTAACTCCAAAAGAT
>DWCF01002526.1:0-23566 GCA_018230265.1 Delias oraia | reverse complement strand
AATCACCACGCTTGGCAGGTGGGTTGGTGATCGCAGAACATCTGCTGTACTCGAAAGGGCGCTGCTGCCCACCCTCCTGTGAAGTGTCCTTTAGTCGCCCCTTACGACATCCTATTAGGAAGACTGGGAGTGGTACTATTCTGATCCGGTAACCACACGGATGAACATAATGCTCACATAATAAATATAAATTACTACCAGGAAGAGAATTTTCAAGTAGCAAGCTTGACATATATACGTAGTGTATCAAAAAACAGTTATAGATAAGTTAATAAGTACAATTAAAAGACAGAAGTAAAACCCAGCAAATTGCTATAGAACAAGTTGTTTATCAGTCTTGGTCAAGGTTGAATAAAATAACCTATTAAATTAATTGTTCGACACTAGGTTCCGAGCTAAGATGGCTTGCCAAGAGTTATTAATAAATATATTTTTTTATATTCTATAGCGGATAACGGAGAAGATGGATCTCCTTACATGCTAAGAGAACACCGCCGCACATGAACAACCGCGCCACAATCCGGGCATCGGTTGTGTTGTCAGCTTTTTACGCAGCTTAAGTGTCACACACCACACACGTGGTATCACTTTGGATGAGCCGGCTCAATTAGTGTGTCAGCATATGCTTCAGCATGGCTCTTCCACGGGTGCGACAATATTAAGACACTCGTCCGGCCACTGACAAGCCTTTCCAGAGATCAAATTAATTATAAGTTAAATTATAACTGTCTGGACCGGGATTCAAACCCTCTATACCTCTAATACCTCCCACTTCATTGTACACTTTTAAAACCATTAAGCTAATATGATTTCAGATTTTACCGAAAAGTTTAATTTTATGGAAAACTTTGACACAAAATAAGAAATGGTTATTTTGAGTAAATATTGATGCATTTTTAAATATTAAAAGTTATCTAATCTAAAGCATTATCAAAAATGTAAAGAAACTATTTACAACTTTTGTAGCCAGATTAACAATAATCATTTAGGCATATGCTATGAGTTATGTGAATTTTATTCTCATATAGGTTTAAGTAAACTTACAGCATTGTATTGTAGGGCTGTCACATAAGCTTGCACTGCCTGCTCCATATCTCCAGCGGCAACTAAAGCTGCAGCTAGGTTTATGTACCCATCAATAAAATCCGGCTTTAGACGAACAGCATGGCGATAGTTTTCCAAAGCCTCTTGTAACTGACCTCTCTCTTTGAAAACATTTCCCAGATTGCTACAAAACAATATCATTTTAGCCTTATCAACTAGTTATATAATAGTTACATTATTATCTTATAATAGTTGTTTAATAATGCAGTTGAGAGCTAAAATTATGTTTATCTTGGCAAGGCACTCACAGCCCTGGAAGACCTAGGAATGTCCATGGGCAGAGGACCATTTATCCTAGGTAAGTCTCCTGCTCGATTGCCACTGTTAGCATTAAAAAAAATTATCAGGATTTAAAAAGCATGAGAAACAACATTTAGTAAATTCAAATTATGTACCTTATATAAAATTATCAGAAGTATGAAACATATTCCATAATACTATGTTCTCTTGTAACTAGTATAATTTATCTACAAAAATAATACCTGTATGCTTCTGCTAACAATGGATTTTGTTTAATAGCAAGTGAGGAGAAGTGAGCCGACTTATCCAGACGTCTACACTGGAAGTGGATGGATGAGAGCAGTAATAAAACCCCAGTATTAGACGAGTCCTGTCTCCACATCTGCATACAGTGTAGCTCTGCACTGTCATAATCTCCAGCCTGATATTCTCGATGTGCAAGTTCCAATAAGCCTAAAAT
This sequence comes from Delias oraia, assembly GCA_018230265.1. Taxonomy (NCBI): domain Eukaryota; kingdom Metazoa; phylum Arthropoda; class Insecta; order Lepidoptera; family Pieridae; genus Delias; species Delias oraia. Next base: position 21,762 of record DWCF01002526.1, on the reverse strand, counting down.
TAATATTCATGAAGAAAAAACCCATGTTATAATGTATTTCTTATAGCTAATCTTGCTTGAACCAATGCTTATTAAGAACACAGACATTGTCTGGTGAAATATTTGTATGAATACTAAGAACCAAATTTAGAATGAAATGCTTATGTATCAATTTTCAATACAAGTAATACCCCTGTGTACAGGTATCCTTTGGCAATAATATCTATTTAAAACTACTCAAATTACAATAACGATTACTCATGACAACAAAATCTCTTTTTTATATGCTCAAAATTCTTTATATAATCTATTTTATATAATTTTTAATTTCTATTTCTAATTTTATTTAATTAAATTTATCAAAAAAGTACAAAACCAACTATTAACAACATTTAATGTGGAAATATGTTTTATTTTCAATCAGGAATAACAAATACATAACATAAAAATTAAAGCTTAATTTTTATGTTTAATTATGTTAATTTTTATTTTGAAATATTATAATAACTGCTCATAAGTATTTTTTTCAACAAAGCAAAATCCGCTACGCTTCCAATCTGTACGACTGTCACCCAGCACGCCATTATAATTTAAAATTAAAGTTATATGATACTTACACTATATTAAGCACTTATAATGTATTGAATATCTATAGAATTGATAAAAAAATTAGGATTCACTTACCAACTGTCGATATTTGCTGAATATCCGACATTTTTAGAATTACGGCATTTGCGGGCACACCGACAATCTGTTGGGGCTGTGTCGTGACAGCTTGAGGCACGGCAACATTTGCTTGAGGCTGCATTTTAGTTATCATTATTTCAACTAAACTCTAAAATTGTTAATTACAATCTTACACTTCACTTAATCATTTACACGTATTTATATTGGCCACCATTTAATATCTACGGCAAAATTGTTTCTCTACAAAACGCGACCACGAAGTTTCATTATTGACAGCAATGAAACAATAAAATCTTTAAGAGTGTGACATAGTCTAAAAATTAAATTACCTTTTATAATTTAAAATATTGTTAATTTGAGTTTATCCCTGGGAGAGCCATGCTGAAGCATAATATGCTGGTGCATTATTTGGGCTGGCTTGTCCGAAGTAATACCATGGGATCTCAGAATACTCAGCGTGAAACAGTACTTGTATAGTAATTCGCATAGTGAGTGAGGATATCGGAGGCCTTTAAAAATGCCGCTTAAGTGGCATAAAAAAAACCGGCAACACAACCAATGTACCAATGTGCGGACTTTGGTGCGGATATCCATGGGCGGCGGTGATCTCTTACTTATATAATTTTCATTTGGAGAGTTGGAAAAGGTCTGGCTAAAGTAGTAACATAATTATAAGAATTTTTTTATTTGAAATGCCGGCCCAATTAGTGCGAGAGCATGGTTCTCCCATGCAATGACTATCAAATGAAAGTATCAGGAAAATGGGAAATATTTCAAAAATGGTCATACTAGAAGAAACTGTGTTAATTTGTTAAAGCGACGTTGCCGTTACGTGCCTAAAATCAGTTTCAAAAGTGTCATATTTAAATACATATAATTTATAATAGTATTATGTACATCGAAACTTGGCAAGAGCTAATTTTTTAAACATAGATAAAAAAATTAACAGTTTTGATTTGAACTTTATATATTATGTTGGAATGTTTGAGATTTTAATGAAATTAACAAATGTTTATATTGTTTACTTAAGCTTGGTCATTACATAGTAAAAATTAAATTACATTTTAATCGGCAGAAATGAATAACTATAAAAGTAGATTACCTTACGAGAGTCCATGCGAGTCCGATAATGATTGGACAGAATCTTCTGACGACTCGAAATGTAGCGATTCTGAAAGGCATGTTCCATACCCAGGACAATTTTTTAAAATAATTTCGATTAATTTTATTTTATTAAAAATTTATATTTGAGTTCATCAAGCTTTTTATTACAAAATAATGTAATGTTAATATTTTTCATGTACAGTTCAGTACCAGAATGGGATTCTGATGTTGCAGAAGATGGAGAATTAATTTTTATAAAAACAGAACCAAGAATCAAAGCATCTGTTGATAATCAAACTGCTCTTCTGGATAACTGTGAAACTTTTAAATTAAGAACAGACTTTAAAAGGTCTTCAATTAGAAGATCTACTAAAGGTAATATTATATAATTAGTTATTTTTGTTACTATGTTTCATTAAAACTTCATTTGTTATACCAATAACTTACACAGGTAGAATTTTCAAAGCATTAAAATCAAGAAAAGCAAGAAACAAAAATAATAATGCAGTTAAAAAGAAAGTAAGCGAAGCAAATAATAAAATAGTTCTAATACAAGTGAGTTGTTACTTTCTTTTTAAATATAATTATAAATATTATCACACAATTAATTTGAAATATAAATTATATTTTTGAACACATTACAGGTAAACAAAAATATGACTTTCACAAGTGATAAAAACTGTCAAATTGAGAAATTATTTGGAATAAGCTTGGAGACTCATGGAGATGGCAAAACATTGATTGTAGCCAATTTTCTACCTGAGGCTAAAAATATCTACACTCCTAAAATTAAACTGGGCTATTACCTAATAAAAATAAATGGTATTCATGTTAATTCATATAACATTAACATTGTCCTTCAAAGAGTGAATGAAGATTTTGAAAATCCTTGTTTAACATTTCAAGTTATCTCAGAAGGAATAAATATTGACATTGAAAAATTACTTAAGAGTACACCAGAAAACTCTATTACACATGTACTTAAAGAATCATTATGTTCCATACTTTATATTTGTTGTAATGACATGGAAATCCAGAATAACGATGACAAAGGTGTTTTATATTGTTATCCAAGGCCTTTTAATAGTAATTTTTTGTACAATACTAGAGGAGCTTATGTCACCCTTAATCATTTGGCTCCTAAATCACTAGGTACTAGTGAACCTCTAGTTTCAACACTTTTGCATAACTCTACTCTTATTAATGTTGCATATGCATCGGTCAATGGTGATTTACTGTTAATTGCATTGCCAAACTCTACAATTGACATGTTTTGCATTCAGAAAATTATAAAAGATGTAGTTAGAATGCTGGAATTTTCATATGGATCATTAAAAACATGTTTTACAAAGCCAAATAATACAGACAAGTTGGATGGTATTTTTTGTCGAATTTTCTCTATATTGTTTAGTAAGAAAACTTTAGAATATAATTTTCAAGAAGCGATGGGCGTACATACTGTCTCATTGCCCTTGGACGTCAAAATACAGGTTGATGATGCTATAACTGAATTAGAAGCTGCAGATTACAGGGAATGGGTACGAATATTTTTATAAACTATGAGACAATAATCAGTATTTTAAAGTTGAAAGTAAATTATTGTGTAAATTGTAGTAGTTTATTTTGATTTAGGTAAGATATTAAAAATCCAATTTTATATATTAAATTAGTACTATATAAGTATTTTTAAAACAATTAGGTTATAAAGAATTGAAAGCTAAGTGTTTTAATACATCTACCATGAAGCTAGGCATCGGTTTCGAATCCCGGTCTGGACAATTATAATTTATTCGGTATCTGAAAGGGTTTGACAGTGACCGAACGTATGCAATTCTTAATACTGTCGCACCAGTAGGAGAGCCATGCTGAAGCAGATGCTGACGTTGTAATTGAGCCGGCTCGTCCGAAGTGATACCACGGGCTCACAGAATACTCAGCGTGAACGGGTACTTGTACTGTGTTCCGCAGAGTGAGTGGATATCGGAGGCTCATAAAAATGACGCTTAAGTGGCGTAAAAAGTAGGCAACACAACCAATGCGCAAATTGTAGCGCGCATGTCCATGGGCGGCGGTGTTCTCTTACCACATTGGACATCCAACTGCTCCGTTGTCCGCTATACTATAAAATAATAAAGAATTGAAAGTATGCAGTTGTAGAAGTACACAATTAAATGGGAGTACATGTCTTAAAAATTAATAAAAAAAATTGCTGTACAAATCATATAATAATATGTCTATTAGTTTAACAACGATTCAATAAATAATCACATACTCAAAACAATATCTTATAATATTTAATTTTTCAGACTGATGATGTTGAAAATTTCCAACGGATGTACACAGTTATCGGTGCTTGCCTATTCTATTCTGGCCATTTGCTGAGTTCACATTTGCAAGACAATGATTTGATAGACATTACGGCCTATCTAAAACTAAATGGAATTCTCATGTTGAGTATTCAAAAGGATATCGAGAAGCTTGTTATGTGGAGGGAAGTGTTTATTAATGAGCACCGGAATCAACATAAGTACGGTAATGAATACAGGTACGTTTTGATATGTCAGAATACAAAAGCAAATTTCATACCGTGGGGATATATGAATTAGTTTCGAAACGTGCTCGTGGCGTGTTTTAAATCAACCATGGGAGAGCCATGCTGACGCATTAATTAGGCTGTTTTAATCGAAGTGATACCACGGGCTCACAGAATACTCAGCGTGAAACGGTACTTGTACTTTGTTTCGCTGAGTGAGGATATCGGATGTCGCTAAGCGGCGTTAAAAGCCAGCAACAGCAAGCGCAGACTGTGGCGCGGCTGGTGATGGGCGGCGGTGTTCTCTTACCATAAAGGAGATGAGCATTCTGCTCGTAATAATAATTTTATTTTAAATAATATAATATATTTAATTAAATAAATAAAATAAATATATTGTGTGAACATACAGGATAATATAGTTTATATTAGGTCGGGGTTATAATAAATATCATAGACATACTTCCTCCGCGATTCAAACTTAGGAACTCCGGTGCAACACAAACAGATAGATAACCACGGGATTTGATTTAACTTTTTAAATCAACAGTATTTCTTGCCGTAACTATGGGTTTTGAAATGGCCTAAGTATTTGTTTTCTTAATTATTTACCGCGCAACTTTCTGTAAATAGAAACATCATGGAGGGAAGGGAAATAGTGAAGCATTTTTACATATCCTAATATGAAATCTCTCCCATATCATATTTAGCCGTAGAGCGATATTTTCCGATCAATACTCTTTGGCGATATGTAGAGATGTTGGTTCGCTTGGCATCACAATGCACCCACGACCATGCTGAGGATGTCCATGGGCAGAGGACCGCTTATCCTAGATGAGCCTCTTGCTCGTTTGCCACCGTTTTCATAAAAAATCATTATATTAAAGTGTACCTTAGAAAGATATTGTAACGTTTCAGAATACCTGCTGGTCGGTGGTTTATTCTGACTGTCGGGAAAGGGCATTTCATTTTGGCAACACTCATGGAAGCTGGTGGTTGTACTGAAGATGTGAGTGTTTTATTTTTACTGTCTAGCACAATGTTTCCCAACCTGGAGTCCGCGACTATATGTATGGGTGCCGCGGTATCATCACTGGACCATACATAAATTCTAATAAGTTTAGTAATACCTAAACTACATGCCAAACAAATAACTACACTAAATACCTAATCTGATTATTTGCTTTTTATTTTATTAAGAAGATCGTGAAAACTGGCTTTGAATTCCTTGGGAGTCCGTGTCCGTGGTTGGAAATCGCTGGTCTAGCGGGCAATGGAGGCTTTAGTAAGGAGTCTTCGCCCATGGACAACCTTGTCATAATTAAAAAATCTATTCTTGTGCAGCGTTGTGAGACTTTCTTAATTATAAATAAACAAAATAGTGTGGTTATTAGTTTAAAGAATCTCTTATATTACATATGAGAAGCTTCTTTATTCATAATACATAATAGATTCATAAACATTAATAATTTTGTTATATTTTAATATTGTTTAGGATTTGAACGTTAACAACCACGAAATATTATTTACTCAGAATAAAACAATTAAAATCGCTTTAGTTTATTAATTTTTCTTAATAACATATTAAAATTGTAGTATTTAATACTTGCATAGATTAAAATGTAGTCTTAGGTGAAATAAAGATTTTTAAATTTGATTCAAATGGTTTTTTATGGTATAGTCAACTGAGCAGGTGGGTCTCCTATATGGTAAGAGACACCGCCGCCACAGTCCGCGCATTGGTTGTGTCGCCGGCTTTTTATGCTGCTTAAGCGGCGTTTTTAAGGATATCCACAGTCCTTCAACGAAACACAGTACAAGTACCGTTTCACGCTGAGTATTCTGTGGCCTGTGGTATCACTTTGGCAGAGTAAATAAAAGATGGTATTAAATAAAATTTACAAATTTTTAGGCAGTGGGTGTAACACCACCTTCGCCATTTTACGTAGAAGAATGCGAGAGCTGCGTGGAACTTCTGTTTGACGTAGGGCTTGATCGATATCTATTTGCCTGGTTTAAGTCAAACATTCAACCAGAATTACAACTCACACCCGAGAAATTGACCAAAAAAGGCAAGAAGAAAGATTGTAAGTATATATAATAACGATAGCTGTGTACAAATTCGTTTTTATGTTCCTAACAAAGAAACAATAGTTTTAAAAACATACTCTTATAGAAATGTAGTTTCTACTGCTGTATATAACGAAATAAGGACAGCAACACACCCGCTTTTTAACTAGTCTGCATGGGCGGTGGACCCAACAAATTACGTTCTGGCCTGTACGCTATTGCGACCAACTTATGGGACACTTTGTATTATCTCGGCCACTACACAATATAATTATAATATATGTGTTATTCTGTTTCATAAGCTATATTATTGTAAAGTTTTATTAAAATAAATAGTAGTTTTTCCGTGAAAGAGTAACAAACATTCATCTATACATAACATACATACTAACTTTCGCGTTTATAATATTAGTAGGAGAAAGAAACTAGTTGTGTTTAATCAGCATAAATTATACTAAATATTAAACTGAATTCGCTTAAGTTTATCCCGTGGGAAAGCCATGCTGAAGCATATGCTGACGCACTATTTGGGTCGGCTCGTTCGAACTGATACCACGAGCTCACATAATAGCATCATTAGCGTGAAACGGTACTTTACTGTACTGTGTTTCACTGAGTGAGCGAGGATATTGGAGGCCCTTAAATGTGCCGCTTAAGCGTCGTCAAAAGCTGGCAACACAACCATATGCGAACTGTGGCGCAGTTGTTCATGGGCGGTGTTCTCTTACCATATAGGAGACCCACCTGCTCCGTTGTTGTGAATGAGCTTAAGTTTAAGTATTAATAAGTGTATCTCTGTATTTCAGTATTAAAATCGGACATCATCCGATCAGCGACTTTAAAACTATCAAAATCACAACTCGATATAAAAAAACGCCACAATTCTTCGGAGCAGATCAACACAAACACTGACATACAGAGTGCACACAGTACAAGCCACTATAGTCTCCATTCTCAATGGCATACAAACAAATACAGGCATTCCAGTGTCGATGTAAGTTATTCAGAAGACTCTGGTAGTCTTAAGAGTACAAGGTGAGTTTCATAAGAAAAACCTTTAAAATTTTAAAATTAATAACTTAATTTTTAATATATTTGAAAATATGTGTATACTTTGATACTATGCATATTATTTCTATATCAGTTTTTCCCAATTTCGGTTTAGCGGCGTAAAAAAACTGGCAATACAATCAAAACGCGTGTTATGGTGTGGTTGTCCATGGGCGGCGACCTACCTGTTCTCCGCAATACCATAAAAATATGACAAAAGAACATTAGCCAGTATACGTATATCTCATTTCAGCGAAAGGAGCGACGATCGTATAACGGGTAGACGAGCGGACAGAGAACAGATAAGTCGGAGGGACTCTTCTGGCTCCGATTCAGATTGGGATAAACAGGTACTTTATAATGCAGAATATATATTCATTTTTTTATGAAAATGAAGGCAAACTAGTAAAGGCTCATTTAGGATAAGCGGTCCACCGCCCGTGGACACTACCAGTCCTTGCGGGGGCGTGTGTTGCCAGCCTTTTAGGGAAGAACCCTTTCACTTCGAAAAGTTTTTGCAATCTTTGTTTGGACACGTTTATTGATATCTAAATATGTATACATAATATCTGAGCGCTTGTACGTATTTTTATGCGCTTTAGGTGACAGATCCTATTTGTATATCACATTATTTTGCTATGTTTATTTCCGATAACCGATTGGGTAGAAACGGTTCTCGAGTGGCGACCGCGTACCAGGAAACGCGGATTGGGACGTCCCGCCACCTGATAGAAAGACAATCTCATGAAGTCGCGAGCAACTGCTGGATCCACATCGCTCAAGATGAAATATCTTTTTGGGGGAGGCCTATGTCCAGCAGTGAACTTTAATAGACTGATGATGATGTGTATTTTCTGTATTTTCGTTTATAGTATATTTGATTTTTATCTTTATCTAGTTACCCTGGAATTTTTGGTTTTTTATAACGAATGTAAAAAATTGGGAACATAATTAGTGAATTTAAATGGGCGAAAATTGTAAAAAATATAGTAATAATTACAAAGATACAAAAACAAGAAACATTAAATATATAAAACTTGCATATAATGCCTACATTGTTGTATTTTTTCGGAATTGTTTAATTAATTTTTATTTTAATATCTTTTCAGGAAGGTAGATCAAGCAACATCGACGTCTCAGACATAAGAAAGTCTTTGCTCAGCGAGATTGACAACATTACTGTGCATAGGTAATTCTTTTGTCAATTAGAACAGGCTCGTGTAACTGAGGTAGGTTTAGCGTGCATTTTAACACTGTCATACCTGCTAGGGACACGTGGCTGACGCATAAATTAGGCCGGCTATTCCGAAGTGATAGCATAATACGGGGCTTTTCAAATGATTCATAGATTTCATTGCTATACTCTAATTCGGGTATACAAATACTTTCAGAATAACAGCCGGCGAAGAGAACGTGTTGTTTCATTACATAAACTTGGAGTCTGAGCGTGGAGTTTTTTTGGCTCCGGTCAGTACGATCGGCGGCGACAGTGGCGCCCTATATTCATACATTTTGAATACATTTCGCACGGCGTGTAAGAAGATACATGAGTTACTCCAACATGGTATTAGGTGAGATTTTTTCCATTTTGTATAGAGTTTAATAATACAAGGTTCCTTTATTTGATTCGCGTAGAAATAATACAAGTTTTCAGTTTTATAATAATTTAAAGGTGGAATGAATATAATTATTGCTTATATATAGTTAAGACACTTTTTTTAAATTCTATAGCTGACAACGGAGCATGTGAGTCTCCTATATGGTAAAGAACACCGCCGCCCACGAACAACCGCGCCACAGTCAGCGCATTGTTTGCGTCAGCGGCACTTTTAAGGGCCAACGATATTCTCACTCATTCTGCTAAACACAGTACAAGAACCGTTTCACGCTAAATATTCTGTGATTATTTATGCAACTGTAGGAAATTTTATTGGAATATATATATCGTAATATTTCTTTAATTTTTTTATTTATCAGCTAAATCAAAAGTAATTATACTTTCAGCTTCAAAAAGAGCCAAGCGCCATCTGTTAATAAAATGCTGGTTGGTGTCAAAGAGTATGGACTTTTATTTGATGTTCCCCAAGAAATATTACTCGAAGGCGGTATCAAGAAGAACCAGGAACCGTACTCGTTTTGGGTTATCGGGTTAGTTATACATATTACAATAATGAAGAACAGAATTAAACCCATAATAAAAAGGACAAATTACAAATAATGAAAAATCAAACATATTTTGAATTCTTTAAATGTCATAGGCACATAAGTCAATGGGTTAATCTGTTTGTAATGGCTACTAAGACAATAATTTGTGACAATTCTGTTTAACGATTCTTAAATGTTAACGAAACTAAGGTCATTTTATTTTTATCGTAATGATATTGATTATGATCGTATAATACTTTGTCTTTGAACTGAAGAAGCTAAGATTTTATTAATACTGATTTTCATATAAATTAAACTTATATAATAAATAAAGATTTTTACAGAATCTTAGTAATTTTAGCATATTGTGTACAGTTTCATCTAACGTGAAAGATTTAATTTAAATGTTTAATCACAATATAGTTTTATTGCGAATTATTCGTTTATTAACAACGATTCGCGATTCTCTGTTCGTTCGATAAAAGATGGTAATTGGTGAATGGATCAAATACATATTATCCAATAGAATATATGTAGGTGATATGAAGTAACCTGGTCCTCTAGTATTTTTTACAATGCCAATAAATAATTTAAATTGTTTCATCAAGAAGTTTCTTCCACTCAATCAGCTGCCTGCATAGGTATTTCCAAACCAATACGTCTTGGGGACCTTAAAAAAGAATGTATGTATCCCTAAAAGTCCAGTATTACGCATCCGCATCCTATCCTAGATTTGCTCCCTGCTCGTTTGCCTCCATTTCCATAACAAATAACTGTAATTTACCAATGTTATATATAACTCTAGTTATATTTCGTTTCAGCCGAGTAATAAATGAACCGGAGCCGCGGGAATTATATGTATGCTATCACGACTCGATACCCCAAGATCTCACTGAGATAGCATATCTGCTGTCTTATACTGGATAATTTTGTTTGCAACCATTTGACGCCTAAATTATTTTTCGTTTTAGTACTAACATCTTTCGTCGTGTTTTAAAATTAGATGAATGAAATAAAGAAGTAAAAATAAAATATGCCGCTTACCCGGCGTAATAAGCCGGCAGCGCAACCATTGTGCGGACTGTGGTGCGGTTGTTCATGGCAGGCGGTGTTCTCTTTCCATATAGTTGACCCACCTGCTCCGTTGTCCGTTATAGAATTTTAAAAAAGTAGGTTTTTTCTTTGTATATAGTCTCTTGCAATATTTTGAAACCTGTAATGTGTAGAAAAAGTGACAAAATGAAGTAATTTGTTACATCAGGTTTAAGGTATATTTGATTTTATACTTTGTATATTCATTATTGAAATATTTAGAAGTATACATATAATATTACAATATATCGCCGTGATAGTAACTGAATAAAAATAGAAAATTATTTAAATTACAAGCTAATACTCCTTTTTTGGCAGATTTAGAATAAGATAAGTGATTTTTAAATTTTTGTTCAGTTATAGTAATATGTATTTAGAAATTTTATATTATATAAAATTACAATATATCGCCTTGATTATAAACTGAAGAAAAATAGAAAATTATTTAAATTATACACTGATATAAATATTTTGGCAAGTTAAAATAAGATATAAGTGATTTTTCACTTTATTTATCTGTTATAATATGTATTTAGAAATATGTTATATAAAATTACAATATATCGCCTTGATGGTAAATTTGAGAAAGACAGAAAATTTCACAAAGTTTTTGGTAGAGTTTGAATATGGTATAAGTTATTTTATACTTAATATATCTACCATTGTAAAGTTGCAAATCTGAAGAACTGAAAAAAATTGATAATCTTACACAAAAAATACATTTGATCAATTTTTTTGATGGTTAAAATAAGATATAATAGATTTTATAACTTAATGTTACATAAGCAATCAAAATGTGAGGTTATACGAGGTTATGCGAGGCAATACATCTAATTGTAATAGATTATAGTTTCTATACAAAACCTTGTGAAAAAGATTTTAATTTACATAGTTTTTTCACGGTAAGTACATATTTGTTAAAATCGAAATGAAACACATACATAGACTGAATTTTACGCTTATGTGTGAGGCATAGCCACAAATGTATTACTGATGTTTGTACTCATTTAAGTAGTCTAGTGATAACTCATCCGTCCATATTGTGATATTTTTAATTATATATATTTTTTAGAAATACATTTTTTTATATTTATTTCTTGTTTTATTTTCTAAATAAAAATTTTGCATCTGGATAATGGTTCTATCATTTTATTTGTTTCAAGTATATTCTCATTCATTTTTTATATTGTTAACGGGCATTGTAGCAGGCGGGTATCTATAGTAAGATATCGACGCCGTCCATGGACATCCGCGCTTCGATGTGTTGCCGGCTTTTTGCGTCGTATGAGCGGTATAATTACAAAAGCCATCGATATCATTCTCCTTCGGGAAAGACTTTATTAAGACACTCCCCTGGCCATATTCATGCCCTTGCAAAGACTTAATAAAATTTTACTCGCTTTTATTTATGGTATTTTACAAGACCGCTTGACCACGCTTAAAATGTTTTTCTGTTTCTACATGTATATGTTTTTATTATTTTATATGAGTTAAATATTCTTGTATCTATGCTTTCAAATGTTCTGTCAGAATAATGCTAGCTTGTCACACATCAAGATTAACTCAAATTCTTAATTTTCTTCATCACTCGAAAAAATTAATCATGTCTGATAACTTTAAATACTTTTGATTTTTTTAAAAATTACTAATTTTATTTATCCCAACGACCACACATGAAAAATGTCGACAATGAAGAGAATTATAGTTCAAATTGCTCATTTGGTATGGAAAAATCGGAAAGTGCGGTTTCAAATAATATAAATTCATCTAAGGCAATTACGCATATTAGCAACGCATACAATGAGGATACCTTTTTCGACTACCACCCAACATCCAAAATAAGAAGTCATGAGGAATTCTGTCATGTTAAATTGGTAATAATATTTTATTGAATTGTCTAATATGGACCTAGAGGTCTATAGAATTCTCAGATACCTACACCGGTAAGAGATCACCTCCGCTTCACAGTCAGCACTATTTAGATTCATTGTCGGCTTTATAGGGCAATTAGCTTTCAGCACGGCACTGTCAGCCAGCGAAACTGGTCCTGTGGTATCTTTTTTTAATGTATAACGGGCAACAAAGCAAGCGGGTCTCCTCTATGGTGAGAGATTATCGCCGCACATTGACAATCGCGCAACAATTCGCACTTACTTTGAGTTGCCGGCTTTTTACGCCGCTTCAATGGTGAGATAGTGGCATGAGAGTAAACTGTAATGGAAGAAAAATGTGACAGGTTTATTAAAAAATATGGTTGATGCGCATTAAGTAAAATCTTTATTTGTTATAACTTCACTCTATTAATAATATTTAGAATACTAGATCGGAAGACCAAAATATAATCACCTATTTCTCGGCCTCTTATTAAGTAGAACAATAGAGACAGTCAAGATATATTTTCTAGGATACAATTCGGACCTTAAAAGACAGTACGAAGAAACTGCTTTATATATTGGAACAAATACAAGCGAAAACGCGTAAAAGAGTTCGAGTCGGTGAAGACGGTGTAACAATTGACGGGGTTGTTCAACCAAAATCACTTTTAGGAGTAAGTTTATATTTCAACGCATTTTAGATTTCTTTACACTTTTTAAGGATCTAAATATTATTTATTAACCTGATTTGTTTAATTTTTAGATTTTTATATAGTATAGCGGACAACGGTGGGTTTCCTACATGGTAAGTAAACACCGCCGCCTATGGACAACGGCACTACAGTCCGCGCATTGTTTATGTTGCCGGTTTTTACGCCACTTAAGCGGCATTTTTAAGGGACCGATATCCTCACTCCCTCAGCGGAATACAGTAAAGGCACCGTTTCAATTACAACTACTATTTCATGCTGAGTACTCTGTGAGTCCATGGTATGATTTTGGACAAGCCAGCCCAATTTGGACGTTAGCATATGCTGAAGCATATGCTAACTAGCAACTAACATATGCTAATAGCATGGCTTTCCCATGGGTGCGACAGTATTAGGACACGAGCGTCTGATATACTCACTCCATCTGTATTCTCTCAGCCAGGGTTTACTTCGGATGAGGCGGCCCAATTTATGCGTCAGCATTTAATACATACTTTTGCATAGCTCTCCCAAGCGAGATATGTAGCCTACAAGCCTCGCCACTAAAACTTTTTCAATGACACATTTTAGACATGAAGTTTTTAAATTATACTGAATTGTTATAGATTTCTGCTTCTCAGCTAAATGTATCGGATGTAGTTCCTAATGAGGCACTGGTGCGTCTAGAACTACATACTAGACTTATGCAAAACATCAATGTTGACGTACGTATTATGTTTTTCTATAACAATAACTATATTATTAACTAAGTGATTATTTAAGCCAAAATACTGATTTCCTGTTCTATAATTTCTGAAATTAGGCTATATAAAAATAGGGCCGTTCATGAATCACGTGAGCTTTTATTAAGCACATTTTGGCTTTTCCCCTTCGCCTTGAGTGATATGTAGTGAGATTTAAGAACGTCCTATCCACCACCTATCCAACATCACGTGCATTCTTAGTACCCACAAAGAATCTTAAAATTTTCCGAATTTTATCTTAAAATACAGGTATAAAGTATAATCCTATTTTTCCTATCCTATTTAATTTTATTAAGAATCACGAAGTTTGATAAATTAATATAGAATATCTTTATAAAATTACAAACTGTTTGGCAATAAAATAAATACTCATGATATCTTACTAGACCTCCCCTTTTAAGATATTTAGTTATTTTTATCAAACCCTTCCCCCCCAATCAAGCCTCGCGTGATCAATGGATGACCACATATGAATGCAAGTAATATTTTGTTTTAAGTATGAAGACGACGACTGTTCCATATACAAGAGACTTACCAGAAAGTGTAATTGTTTAAATAATATATATTACAACGACCTAGTAATCCATTTTAATGAGGACACGAAGTATACAACAAATAATATTGGCGAGATTGTAAAGAATATGCGGATAGTTAAAAAGTTTTTATACATGGGCGGCGACTACACTAGGAATGCCCTTAAATTTGTTAATGAGGTAACCCTACTGCATGTTTTACATACATCATATTTTTTAGCCAATTTTTATGGTATAGCGGACAACGATGCAGGGAGGTCACCTATATGGCAAGAGAAAACCGCCGCCCGTGGACAACTGCACGCCGCAGTACGCGCTTTGGTTATGTTGCTCGCTTCTTTCACCGTTTACGCGGTATAATTTCAAGGGCCTACGATATAGTCACCACTCAGCGAAACATAGTACAACTACTGTTTGACACTGAACTATCTGTGAGCCCATGGTACCACTTTGAATGAGCCAAACCCAATTAGTGCGTCAGCATGGATTTTCCACGAGTGGAGCATTTTAGTGATTAATTCTTTACGTTGTTCAGCGTCTTTGCTTGCCTTTTAATTGATCTTCAAAAACAACTGAAAATGAGATTTCAAAACGACGTGTTTTGCAATAACGAAGCAATATTGAATTATAATTAATATTTGAATGGGTCAATTTATAATAAGCTTTATGTGAAGGTATAAAAATTGTCCAATGTAAAAATTGAAACTATTTTGTTTCGGCTGAGTTGGATGTCTGTCAATAGCAGATCTACATCTCTAGATATTTAATTTATACCTTTTATATACATACTTAATTTGTAGTGTTACCCAAATGCAAGACTTCGCCAGTCTTGGTCTTGCGCGAATACACCTGGTATTGCGCTCCCAGTCTTGGTCTTGGTCTTGCAGCAAGAGTCTTGCAAGTCTTAAAATTACCTATTGATATTTATTAAAGTTTACTTCAGATCTTAGATAAACCTATCAGAATAGGAATATGTTGAGGTTGAATTATCATAGTCATAGTAAAGACATTGAAAAAAACAAAGCTGCAAGACGCAAGAATCTTGCAAACTTGGTATTGTTCTTGGTCAAGTCTTAAATGGTCAGCCTTGGTCTTGCTAAATTAGGCGGTCTTGGTCTTGGTCTTGCATTTGGGCAACACTATTACTTTTCCTGATGTTTAATTTTTTTAAATTGGATTATAGGGTCTATTACAGTCCGAGCTCGCTGAGAAGATCGAAATAATAAATGGATGCACGAACGCAGACATTTGCGGTATATTTGACGAACATTCAATTGTAATTGTTTGCCTTTCTTGGCCGTGTAAAAATGACTACTTTGGAGATTCAACCACACAGGTTTGATAACAATGCTTAATATGTTATATTAGTTTATATATGTCTATTGATGGTCTGTGACAAACCATTCAAATAATTGGGTTTAAATTATACTAAGATGTATCAAAATCAAAGAACTTAACTGTAATAAGAGTTCAAATTTTGTCGTACTTACACCAGCTTAGCTGATATGTCTACCATACTGAATGTAGTCCTAGTTATAGTCACGTGTCTTTAGCTTGTTCGACATTGACGGCCTTTCAAGCGAAGTAGTAGGTGCGCACCTTATGAAAACAGGGCGGTGATTGAGTTGGGCCCAGCATAGCCCGAATAAAAGAAGTCGAGTTCTATAGCCCGTGGTAAAATAAATTTTCATCTATCTGAAATTAATAAATGTTTGTGCGCTTAAGCGTATTAATCCGTAAAACTTATAATACGAATTAGGAACGGATGACTGTATAAACGCCCTTTTTCGTTCGTCTTACTATCACTCTGCTATATGATGTTAGGTAAGTTAAAAAACACATGAAAACAGTGTAATCGCATTTTAATAATAAGATTATTTAATATCTAAGAAGCATTTATTACTTTCATGAGTGTAGAATATAAATAGTTTCCGTGTGTCTTTTTTCAAGGCGTGGACGGCGACATTATTATTAAAACTGTCAGAAATAGAAGACGGCAGACGCTACTTGAATATGAATTCAAAAATAACAAACGATATAAAAAAGATACTACGAAAGAGATCGTCTCAATTAGACATTAATATTGTCGAAACACTAAACGAAGCGTCTAATTTGTTGAAACCGATATTTGTGAAGAATCCGAACGTATCTTACATCTGCAAACCGGCGAATGAAGGTAAAATACTTATTAACAGAGCGCAGAACACGCAAAGTGTTAGCCCATATAGATATGGAAATGTGTCAGTATCTTGGTTTGATGTTGAGTATTATAGGAGAAAGATCTTACCAACCTATACAGATTAGGTAATTATAGGCCAACTCAGTAAAGGGACAACTTGATTGCGTTTCCTAACAGACTTTTATACCTAACTACCTAATTTAGTAAATGCTTTCTGAAAAACTGTACTTATAACCAGATTATGTCATTTAGATGAAGAAATTGAACGCTGTTAATTTTTCTCAATTTCAGAACCTATTAGAATAAAGATAAATATAAAGAAATTATTATTAAAGTATGTGTCATATTGTTTTTTCCAATTGCTATTTTTATAAACAGTTTAGTAATTGAAAGTACCGAACTAACAGATGTAACCTTTTTAGTTTAATTTGCAATCAAGTTGGATCTTATTGTTTTACATTTAAAATATATACAGAAACGTTATATGAGCAAAATTTTAGGTATTGGAAGCAGAACAATAAAAGATTTGGTTGAATCACGCGACCATATGACGCTAAATGAAATTTTTATGCATTTAGACTTACTAAGAAATTTCAGTAGAATAGATTTCGGTAAGGATGAATTAACGTATAACTTGCCAGCACTACTGCTACTATTCAAAGATTTGTTAGTAGAATATGATAATAGCGAAATGAATATATTGATTATGAACATGCTAACTAATCTTATGGCAAAGCATATCAAAGGTGTGGAAAAACAAAACGTAAAGTCAACAATGAACGTTATTGCTGATGCATCGACTGAGGTAATTCATTATAACTGATGAGTAATGATTATATAGATAACTTTTAGTTTTTACAAGATAAACTGTGAGACCCAAACTATACTTCAAAACTACTTGACTGAATTTCATTATTCGGGAATTTTGAGAGCCTCGTATATAAGTTGTTTAATAAGTCTACCATTAAGCGAAAGGTATCGGGTTCGAATCCCGGCCCGCATAATTATAAGTTATTTAGTCTCTGGAAGAGCTTGTCAGTGTCCTCATACTGTCGCACCCTTGGGAGAGCCATGCTGAAGCATATGGTAACGCTCTGATTGGGCCGACTCCTCCGAAGTGATACCACGCGTTCGCATAATACTCAACGTGAAATGTATATTTAAAACGGTGCTTCTACTGTGTTTCGCTGAGTGAGTGAAGGTATCGGAGGCATTTAATAAAAATTTAGCTTAAGTTAAAAAAACGCGTAAAAAAACCGTCAACACAACCAATGCGCGGTTATCCATGACCGACGGTGTTCTCTTACCATATAGGAAACCCACCTGTTCCGCTGTCTGGTACATCATAAAATAAAGTTGGAGCAGACTCCACAACTACATTACCTATGGTTTTATTGATATTATTATTGGATTTACCTATCGTTATGGGACGTCACTTCGAAACCCAGGGGAAAAAGGACCTCGGTAAATTATTATTAGAATACATTGGTTTTTTTTCATATGGGTCTATATGGTATGAGAGCACCGCCGCCCATGAATAACTGCGCCAAAATCCGCGCATTGATAGTGTTGCCAGCTTTTTACACCAAAGGCATTTTAAAGGGCCTCCGATATCTTCACTCACTCTGTGAAACACAGTACAAGTACCGTTTCACGCTGAGTATTATGTGGTTTCTGTTAAAAAAAACTTTTATGTTAGAGAGTTAGGATTACATACCGGTATGCCTACTTTGCAGCCAGTCAAAAAGAAGAATCAAGGCATTCAGATGCCCTTGAAAAAGAATCAAAAAAAGACTGTTGTAAAAAGCATAAAAGGTCTGGGTGTGTCTCCTGTGAAACTCATGCAGCAGTCTAGACGTAAAGGTATATTAAAGAAAAAGTTAATACAAAACCTAGTTTCCTCCATTGAATGCCCTTTTTTAGCATCTGTAATTAGTTTAATTTAATAGCAAAGCTTAACTATTTCATTAATTCCCTGTGATAGTTAAAAATTATTATTAAATTAGTTTATAAATTTGCAATTCAAAAAACAGTATTTACCTTAACAATTTTATATTGTTGAGTCTGAGGCTCCCCTATAAACATCTGGTGTTTCCTGATTCAAATGATTGTGAAGAAAATAATTGTTTATACTAATTATGTAATTTGGTATTCTCATTATAACCATACATTGTTTACTCTATCCAGTTTCAGATTGGGAACCTTCTGGGAACTTTATAAATCGATCAAGAAAATTCAATAAAGGTAAATAAATTAAAATGATTCAAACAGTTCAAATAGTAGTTATTAAATTAAGATTTATCTGAACAACAAATACCCAATTAATTACTAATTATTGATTTATTTAAATCTATTCATTTCAGACATGAGGTCTTCAATCATAGTGGTGCCAATAGAAAAATAACAATTGTATGGTATAATTTATTAAATTATAAAAACAAGAAAAGGCTACACAATAAAATTGGTAAAAGATTAATAACATAATAAGAAATAAATTTCATACAAAATTACTGTTTTTATTATAATCTGAGTTTATTAATACACAGTCCTAGCTTCTATGAAATAAATAGGCACATACACATTCTGAAATGCTAAATGGAATTATAACAGCTATGCAGATCTAATTTGATAATATTATATTAATCAAACTCCCGTCTTCTATGGTGATCATAAGTCAAAGTTCTTTTGTTTTGGGGAATTGGAGCATTTGATTTGAAAACCATTGCTAGTAAAATATAAAAACCACCAACAATTTTACTTAAAAAGTCTAGAAAACCCAAGAACATAGGAGTGGAGTTTTTAATCAATATTGATATTTCTCTTACAAAGGCTAAAATGAAATTGCCAAGAAAATTAACAAATGTTGTACTCCCTGTGAATATTGCAATAACAAATGCAAAAATGAATGTGGCAAATTCTTTAACATTTCTAATTGATAATGCACTTTTTAAAGTTGCTTTGATATCACTATAACTTTCATTTAAACTAGCTTTGACCTCCTCAATTTGGCTTTCATTATTTTTATTAGATTTCTTAGTAGCACCAGTTAGGATAGGTTCCAATTCTAAAAAGGCATCTGTAATATGCCTTAAGCAATGTAATGTTAATAATATCTCATGCTCTCTGAATTTAATACTTTTAATTTGAAACCAGAATGGACCAAAAGGTTGATTATCTATTTCAGTCCACAAACAAAGACTTGAGGATATATTAAAATTTATAACATTGGAATCTGTTATGCCGATCCAATGTACAGTTGAGTACATGGACCGAAGTTTCTGTAGAACTTCCATCAAATCTCTCTTGATTTCAGTTTCAGCAGCACTTATGAGAACAATATCGCGGTAGCCAATTTTCTTATCTACAAGTCTTCTTTCCAGATAGCGGCCCAAGAATACACGAGAGCGCAATAATTCTTTAATATATTTTTTCATGTTTAAAACAGCCATATCATCAAAGCTATCAAACTGTGACGAACTAACAGACGATTCCGCAGACGGACTTTGCACTGAAACACTCATTTTTCTTGACTAAGTTTTTCAACATGTAAATGGTAATTTAATACATAAAGTTGCTACGCTTTCAATAAATCAAAACAAATTAAAAAGCAAATAGCAAAAGTCAAAATCTTTTGTCATATGTTGAAACATGACAATTGATTGAACAGAACATAAAAACATTAACGCGCAATAAAAAAAACCGCTGTGACTCGCTATGGAGCCAGTAATAACAATGTGTCACGCGCACCTACGGTCGCGGAGTCTGTACGTGCAGCGATGACTATAATAAATACTCCTCCTTGGCCGGATACTGTGCTAACATTTTAATCAAAAACAAACTTAAAGAGGACACAATATAAATATACATAAGTACCAGAAGGATAATTTATGAGTTAGAAAAAAAATGGATATACATATTAACACAAAAATTATTTGTGTCTTATAAAAATATTGAATGTAAGGAAAAATCAAATAGTGACTGTGGAATAATAAGCAATTCATATTATGTATTTTTAAATTTGCAAAAAATAAAACCCAATTCTTATTCTAATATATATTTACAATGAGAACATAAACATTTCATTATATAATTAAAAATATGACTGCTGGTTGGCTACAATAGTTTGGTAGAATTAATAACGCAACATTACTGTTGTACTAGAAATATAAGATTAAAAGAACGTAATACAATCATTATTATAATAAATGAACTAAATAATTGTAAACTATTTTCTACATCCTTTAACTTTATAACACATATATTCCAACTTTAATTTGTTATTAATCTAAACTATCTTATTACTGCCATAATAATACAAAATAAATTCGTAAAAATATACCTTACAAATCATTTTGTTTGTGTTAAAAAAAAACTCATAATTAACAAAAGGTTCGGTACATTTTATATTCTACATAGTATTTATATTGTTGATTGATTTAAGTATAGATCTCAATAATCTAGTAAAATTAAATTTAATTTAATAGCTAAAACATTTGAAGAATCTACTTTAGATATGAATATTTTGTCACATGTAAAACTCCATACTGATTAGACAATCGACAATATTCTATGTGTAGAATAGCTTTTAGATCTTCATGAAAACCCCGTTAATATAATTGTATAAGTAGAAAAGTCGATAATTAAGTACTAGAATTGACTAATAAAAGATTTTCGCTATCTAAGCGCACCTATTCATTCTAAGCCATTCTAGAGAATTTATCCCACTACTCACAACCATATTACCCACATTCCTTGACTATTCGTTGACAATTTTCAAGACAGATTCTCACAGAAACCCTGTAATTTTAGGCCGAACAGCTTCCCGCTAAAAACTTACGTACGAAAAAACTGTGTATATAAATGATTCATACAACAAATAAAGTAAAATGTCTGTTTTATATACGAAACCTGACTGCTCCATAAACTTGTGTAAAAGTCGCGCGATTAAGACGAAATATTTATTGTAAGATCCATCCATCGTATCGTTGGGTCTAATGGAGAAGCTCAGAGTCACTCAGCGAGCTATGGAGAGGGCAATGCTCGGAGTCTCGCTGCGAGATAAA
>DWCF01002525.1:0-23584 GCA_018230265.1 Delias oraia | reverse complement strand
ACTTTAGTGCTAATTTATCAACATAAAATGAAATATAAACAGAAATAAATTATTATCAAACAATATATTTTAAGTACCTTTGCAGATCCAAAAACTATTCTACTTTTAATTTATTAAAACAACTTAAGATGTGAATTCAAAAACATCTCTTTAAAATATATAAAACTATAGAAAATATAAAATATTAATTACAAATACTATATTATCAACAATTATATTGATGAAATGATTCATTCATTAAGAGTTATGCAATATATATCTGGCATTTTAGCGACTCTTTTAAATTTGAACCAATTTATAAACCTTTTAACTTACTAAATATTTTTGGCAAAAAAATTGAAATAATTTTAACTAAAATATAAATAGTAGTAACGTTCATATTATAAAATAAAGTAAATCAGAATATTTTTTATGAAATAGCGGATAACGGAGCAGGTGGGTCTTTTATATGGTAAGAGAACACCGCTGCCCATGGACAACCTCGCCACAGTCCGCGCATTGGCTTTGTTGCCGTATTAGAAGCAGTGATGTCATAGTGACCAAAACTATTCTTTGTCATCACTTATAAATGAGTTAATGCAAGCGGCTCAGTGTAGCCTTAACCTTGTTTAATTATAATTTTGTTTACGATAAAATAATATAACCAATATTTAATTATTTATCCATTATAATTCAAAAAATAAAATGACATACCTACCTAACCAATTTTCATTCTTTTTCTCCTTTGAATTGTTTTTATTTATTTGTAATTAAAACTATGGAATTTATGCAAATATATAATAGACAATTTTAATTATATAAAAATTCACGTCTTTATAGTATATTCTTAAAATTTAAATATAAAACCTTGATAATGCGGTTTTTCGAAAATAATTTACATTATGTTCTCTTGAAGGCGCCAAAACTCCCAACTGACTCTTAAAACCGGACACAGAATACTAAAACTATGTTAACATAATCGTAACGAGACCTTTTTGTATATATTACATACAATATGTCTACAAGTACAGCAAGAGTAAAAAGTTTCTTCATATGGAATCATATGTGTCAAGTTGTTGAGGAACGCGCTATGTGAAGAACAATTTAATTTTTAATATCAGTTGTATCCGGCAAATACCTACTAAGGCTACTCCGAGCAATTTGTACTATATTTGTGTGCATATAAAATATTTAAAATAATGAAAATTAAATTAAAAATGCCGCTTAAGTGGCGTAAAAAGCTGACTACAGAGTCAATGCGCCGACTGTGGCGCTGTTGGTAACCATATAGGAGACTTACCTGCTCCGTTGTCCGCTATTCCAAAAAAAACAGTATTTGGGTGGCCATTTTGGAAAATAAATCATCTACGATTAACAACATAATGCGAAATTTCTTTTCTTTTTTGGGATATCACCGAAATTGTCTATTAAAAAAGTATGTAAGTTATGTATATTTTTGTATAGCAGACAATGGAACAGGTGAGTCTCCTATATAGTAAAAGAATACCACCGCCTATTGACAACTGCGCCAATCCGCGCTGTGGTTGTGTTTCCGGCTTTTTACGCCGCGTAAGCAGGATTTTTAGGACCGCCGATATTCTCACTCATTCAGGGAAACGTAGAACCGTATCAAATACAGCTACCATTTCACGCAAATTATTCCGTGAGCCCGTGGTACCACTTCGGACAAGCCTGCCCAATTACATACGAGTTATGCGTTAGCATATGCTTCAGCATGGCTCTCCCACGGATGAAGTAAACATGTATACGGTATAATTTTAAATTTTTGTTTTCAAATCTATAGGCTATTTTTATAGAAAAGTAAGAATAGTAACTTCAAAGTCCGATTTGTAACTTAAATGCCAAGTTGCAAAGAAAATCCTGATCTAATGGATAAGCTCAACTGTCTGTTAAAAATGATTTAATTCTATGAAAATCCTTAAGTGAAAAGTCGTCACGTTCAGCAAGAGCTGAGCTTATATTGCAAAACTTTGAAAGAACAGATATTACATTCAATATTACGTCTACCTAGTATTAAATATCGAAGTTACTCGTTTCAAAAAAATGTATTCTGAGTATAATTTATGAAATACTAGTGGACCGGGCTTACTTCTTCTGAACCCTCAGCCATCTTTGGACCAGAAAAGCAGCAAAATAATAAAATAATAAAAACTAGTACCCTTGCTTTTTTAGTGGGATATAAATTATATGTAAATCCAGACTATCAGCTGAAAGCTATTTCATTTGTAGTAGTTACAACTAAGGTCTCTACTGTAATAAATAATATTATGAATAATTTCGAGGTTTTTATTTGTCTCCCATTGAATAATAAAATAGAAAATCATCGCCGTATTGTCACGTCATTGTAAACTTGATATGATATAAAATGTAAGAAAATTCTCTCTTCAACTCTTACTGTAGCATTAATTATAATTAATTACTGTTCTGAACATGTTTATAAGTATATTATTTTATAACGTAATGCCGATATTGTACACATGTATATGTGGCAGTCATCTGGTCGAATTCGCTATGTGATAGAATGACTAGCGCGTTCATTGAATGACTAAAGTACAACTAAAGTTGATTAAGATATAAAGCCGAAATATATTTAGGTTAGGTAAGGAATAGTTAATTCCATGCTCTAACACTATTTTATCACGAAAATTTTACTTTAAAGTTTATTTAATCAAAGAAATATAAACACAGTGCTATCAGCTGTGCGTGTTGACGCCATATTTGTTTTGATGACTACTAGCGTAGCAGTGGGAAAAAATGAACTTAATAACACTTGGCTGATTTTACGTCCGCTCTGTTTAAAGGGCAATACTGCAAACCGCTATCTAGTTGGATTGAATTGTTGCATTGAATGAATGCGCTAGTAATTCAACTAAATGTCGTCATTTAATGAACGTGCTAGTCATTTGATCAAATAGCAGATGCAACCAGATGAATGCGACATATACATCGCATACATATTTGATACAAATTGTTCCTAAATTCGACTAAGCTAAATGGGCATTAAATTAGTCTAACAGTTCATAATATACCAAAAAGGGGTTTAATGGACTATCTGAATAAATTTACATGTTAAGATCTAACCTTTTCTATTTATATGATCATATTAAATTAATCCATTGATCGCACAAAATTGATTAAATAAAGCTTTCATTTAAGTCGTTTTATTGATTTAGTTTAAAAGCTAATTTAATTACATTTTGAGTCTATTTCCTAAATCTATAATTTAATATTCCCGTGGGAGAGCTATGCTGAAGCATGGCTTATGCACAAATTGGGCCGAAGTGATACCATGGCCTCACAGAATACTCAGTGTGAAACGGTACTAGTACTGTGTTTCGCTAAGTGAGTGAGGATATCGGAGGCCCTTAAAATTTACGCTTAATTGGCGTAAAAAGTCGGCAACATAACCAATACGCGGACTGTTTCATGGTTCTCCATGAGCGGCGGTGTTCTCTTACCATATAGGAGACCCACCTGCTCTGCTTTCCGCTAAAATATAAAAAAATTGAATAAACCTTTTTTTATGAAACAGTATAAACGGTATTCTGTCAGATCCTTAGTTATCAATGGATACCCTCAGTCCTTGCATGGCCGCGGGTGCGTTGCCGACCATTTAGGGATAAATAAACTTTATTTTGAAGATTTCTAGTTGTATTGGTATTAAAATACTTCTTGCAGTCACCTTTTTTCACAAAATGGTATTGCGTGGCACAAAATGCCTTACAATTGCTCACAAACATCGAGGTGATAGGAAAAAATTCATACAAAAATCTAAACAAAAATTTATTTGTCTGAGTAATTTCTTAAGTAAAATAAATAAATACTCAAAAGATTCTCGAAGAATTATAATAATTAGTTTGTAACTTCAATTAATTATCTCTCGTGCAAAGTGCAATGAAGATGCTGCCTTCTAAATAAATACTCGTGAATTTAATTAAAAGATATACGCAATGAGACTGCGAAAGCAAACTAATAATTTAGCTCTATTTGTCTCTTATTACTTAATTGTTAATTAAGTTTGCTTTTGTAAGTAGGTTCTTATTAAATAGTTGCCTCATTAATCTTGTGTAGGCCACCATTAGAGTTTTAAAATTTACGTAGAACTTCCATCTTTAAATGGGTGTTCTATATGGTAAGAGAACATCGCCGCCCATGGACAACCGCGCCACAATACATGCATTGGTTGTGTTGCCCGCTTTAAGGGCCTCCGATATCCTCACTCACTCTGCCAAACACAGTAAAAAATTCACCCTATTATATTTCTAACCTTATTTATCAATAAAGTTAGAAATATCAGCTTAGGTAACTAACGAAGCTTAATTATACAGGAAGGGAGCCGAGTTCTAGTTGGATAGACACACTGAGTTCATAACTTTGTCTAAAGTGAATGTTTCTGTGAAACATCTGCGCGACAACAAATAATGAAAATATTTCTTCATTTCTCATGCGATGTCTGAATGAAATAATCGAACTTCAGGATGGATTCTATGTTTTCAAATAAAATCCTGAATGTAACGTCAGCTATGTTATGGACTATTATATGGGAACGTGACAAAGCATTAATGCTGCATCCTATTTCACGGAGACGACTATTATAAATTGGCAACGCTTTGTAACAAAAACTTGTTTTAAAACACTATCGTATTTTTTATCTAAATGATACCACGGGTTCACCGAATACTCATCGTGAAACGGTACTTGTACTGTGTTTCGCAGGGTGGGTGAGGATAACTGAGGAACTGTTAAGGAACAGTGCGGTTTGAGCGGCGTAAAAAGCCGGCAACACAACCAATGCGTGGACTGTGGTGCGGATGTTTCTGGGTGGCAGTGTTCTCTTACCATATAGGAGACTTATCTGCACCGTTTTACGCTATAGAATAAAAAAAACAAACGAAACAGCGTACATACTTAAAAGGCTGATGATGACGATGATGATCCCTTAAAGGCTGGAAACTCACTCGCGGCCTTGTAAGGGCTAGGAGTGTCCATGGGCGGAGGACCACTTTTCCTAGGTGAGCATCCTGCTCGTTTGCCTCCATTTCCATAAAAAAAGTTTTAATATAAAAATAGTTCAGTCGGCCACGTGTAAGTTGTAATATTATCTTTTCTACAGAGTAGACATGATCGTTCAATCTTCTCTTGATAACTTTATAGAAACACAAAACTTCTAACTAACAATCAATTTGTTTTGTTTACGTTTAAAATTAATTTACTAATACTGTATTATAATATAGATATTTTTTTATAGTTTAGCAGACAACGGGCAGGTAGATCTCCTATATGGTAAAAGAGCACCGCCAACCATGGGCAACTGCACCACAGTTCACGTATTTGCGCATTGCCGACTTTTTATGCCACTTAAGCGGCATTTTTAAGGACCTCTGATATCCTCACTCACTCTGCCAAACGCAGTAGATACGCACGCTTATCGCATTTCACGCTGAGTTTTCTGTGAGCTCGTGGTATCACGGGTGCTCACATATTCACTCTTGATATTTAAATACTTGATAAATGATAGTTATCGTAGATATTACGAATATTGTTTCAATATTAAACTAAACGATTATCTGTTTGTATCATAGCTGTATACTTAGCATGTCAAGATAGAGCTCAAAGTACATGTGGTTTTTCATTAGAAGAACATTTTGAATTCTCTTGGATGTAATTTCTTGGATCTAGAGAACGTGAAACGCGGATTCCTTATAAACCCTTTTGTGAACCTTGAATTAATGTATGAAACTATATAAAACCTTCACATTCAGTATATATATTTTTACTCTATACAATGTGGGTTATTCTTTTGGATAGATGCTCAATGTAAAATATGTGCCAATAGATCCAACAAGATTGGGTTGTTTATATATGATGCTTGAACAAATGTAATACGCGTCTTATTTGACTAGTATAAATTCATTTATTTTAAAGATCGACAACTCAAAACGGTCCAGAAACGACTGGGGTGCCTATAGACGGAGGGTCACTTCTCCTAGGTAAATAATTTATTTAATTACACAAACAAAAACCATTACTAGAATCTAGCTAGGTTTAAATATAAAAACAGTAAATTAAATTGTTTCATATAATATTAATATTTTTATTAACCACGCAAAGTATTTCAAATGAGAAAATTAATAGAAAAAGCAGGTAGTTTATAGCATTCTAGGTGATTCGTACGCTTTGATTGCATCTTAGAGAACAAATAAAACTGTAAGAACAGACGTACACTTTAAGTAAGCTCCAGAACTGAGCAATTACTTGAATTCTTAAATTTTATACCAACGTGAAGATGGTACTTTGATTAAAAATACAAAAGTATTGTCAGTAAAGTAGTTCAGGTGAGAAAGGGTTGGTTTTTCATTACTTTTTAAACCAAATTTTTATTGTATTGAGATAAACAATGTTTGTTTTTTATTAATACAAACCCAGCGTATATAGAGGCGACATAAAACGGTTTTATCCGTTATCCCATTTGTTTGTCACAGCACAATAACAACAGAAGTGTCCTTGTTAGTGTTCCCTCCAATACCAAATAGTATTAGCTAACAATGGGCTAGTCTTTTTTAATGAAAGCGGTATGAAACTAGTAGGCAGTTCACCCAGGACAAGCGGTTCTTTGTTATAGACACTCCCAGACCTTACAGACCCGCGGGTGTGTTGCCGGCCGTTTAGAGTTAGGTACGGTTTTTAAAGATTCCTAAAAAGTTTTGGTTGGGAAATGCCTCTGCAGGTAGCTGATTCCGCAAAGCAATGGTGCACGGCAGAAAATGTCTTAAGAACGCTCAGTTGTAGAACGAAAAAGTCTGCTCAATAAATTAATTAAAGCCGTACAAAGATTATTTTTTTATAATTAATTATTTTTTAAAGGTTTATAGCCTACTAGATTATGAAATCAGGTTAGGTTAGGTTTGAAAGACATAATTTCAAAGTTCTTGTTAAACAACAACGAAGAATTTTATAAAAACAGACAAATATAAATGGCACCTTGTCTATATATTTTTTTGTAATTAACCAATTCTACTATAACATATTTATAATTTAATATTTATAATTCAAAAGAAAGGTTTTGAATTTTGTAGGTTCTATTTAAAAATAAGTGTATTTTAATAAAAATGGATTTAAAAGCAGATTACGTTAGATCAGATAAAACTTTCTTTAGATAAAGTGAGAGCTAATAGACAATCACATTAATTTATTGCAAAATAAAAGAAAAGTATTTTCCGGAAAAAGGGAAAACTGTACAAGGAAAATGGTTAGGGGATCGTATAAATGCCTTCTGTTGTTGAATAACAATAAACTCATAATCAGGGTCGTATCTGGTGCCATATGTCTAAATAAGTTTGCGCTGTCGTTAAAGGATCTTGCGTTATTCATGAAACAATTAATAATCCTAACAATTTTATGGAAATTTTAAGGCCGGCAACGCACCCGAGGCTCTGCTAGGGCTAAGGATGTCCATGTCCAGAGAATCGTAAGCCTCCTACTCGGTTGCCACAGTAAAAATATTAGAAATTGTACGAAAACATTTATATTATTTTATATTTTAGTAAAAATTATATTTAAGAGTCTTGCAGCTGAGTGGTGATGTCAGTAGTAGCGGATTTGATATACAGTCAGAATAGAGTTTATAATTGAACTTGTAAAGTCTATTCGGCTTTTGGAAGGACTAGACAGTGGGCGACATGTCTTAACACTGTGTTAACCGAAACTATGCCAACGCACTAATCAAGTTTCTATGTTTGCAGTGATACCAAAGGCTTATAGAATGCCAGCTTGAAATAGTACTTGTCCTGTGTTTCACTGAATAATCAAGGCTACGCAATATATGGTTATATAATTTAATTTGGCGTAACAAGCGGGTAACATAAGCAAAGTGAAGACCGACGCAGGTCGAGCCTGCCTTTTCTGCGATATAATATGATATAGATTTATTAAAAAGTTTAAAGAAAATAATCTTATTAGTTCTATCAATTATGTGATTATTTTGAAGAAAACACTAAAATTAAATGGAGATGGCCATGGGCATTCAACATGGATAAGTAAAATGTAATGGACATAAGAGATTCTTTAAAAGACACTCCAAAACGGGTAATGATAAAGCCGACATTAAAAGACATGAAGAGGGGAAGATTATTCAGGGATCTATCACACGATTTAGGTAAGCCTTTTAAGAAGGATATTTAACTAAAGCATATGTATAGTTAGAAATAAATTAATAGTATTGTATTATTTTACAATACTATATATAATTTAATATAATAATATATAATTTAATACTATATATATAATATAATCTTTATATTTTACCCGTGGGAGAGCCATGCTGAAGCATATGTGGAGGCACAATTAAGCCGGCTCGTCCGAAGTCATATCATGAGCTCACAGAATACTCTGCGTGAAATGGTAGTTGTATTTGAAATGGTGCTTGTATTGTGTTTCACTAAGTGGGGAAATAGGAGACCTTTAAAAATGCCGCTTAAGTGGCGTAAAAATCCGGCAACACGCGCGGTTGTCTATGGGCGGCGGCATTCCCTTACCATATACGAGACACAGATGCTGTGTTGTCCGCTTTATCATAAAAAAAACAATAACTTTTAATCACAACATTAGTCTAAATACAGGTCTTGTGACAAACAAAACCATAATTATTAAAATATCGGTGACATTTGATCTCTTTTATTAAGTTCGGATTCATGAACTGGGACTAAAATGAGTTTTAGCTCAAGGTAAAGTAATTTTCAAGGAATTTGATATAAATAAAGTTTATTCAATAAACTAGGCTCAGAGTTTTATGGCTAAAAATTTAGCATGAGTTTCAATTTGATTGAAGCCGATTCGATAACTTATGATTAAATAAACATTTCTGTTTTAAGTTTTGTGACATTATAAAAACACAGACGCCCGCAAATAAATGACATTTTGATGAATAGAAACTGTTTGTTCACGGCAAACGTGGCACATTGAACAAACACTTGCACCGTGTTAATGACCAGCTTTTATCTACTTGGCAAACTCAGTTTAAAACTTTTAATAGCGTCCTTTTGTCACCAAAGAGCATGTGGGTACGAAATTTAATTTAAAACACTTTTTACTGATTTGTTTTTAGATATGTTGTTAGAGACCGTAAATTATGCCCGTATACACTTAATTTCAATCCAGTTATCTCTATATATCAGTCTTTCAGTATCTGGCATTACAAAGTTTGGTTTAATTATATCCATCAAATATTAGTATAAAGTAATTTGATTACATGACAACTTATAGGACAATTACTGTTTTGACGGTTTGTCAAAAATTAAGCAGTTCCTACATTTCTCTAAGTTGATTGTATTACTTATTTGGCGATGGTTGTCAGTTTTAAAGTTCTATTATGAATTTAAATACGAAACATTCTTGTCTATTTACCTGCTACATAATTTTATAAAATAGAAATACATAACATAATATTAAAGCGATATCAAACGAAAAGTTTCAAAGATGAATCCGATAAATCCATATAAGATTAATTTATTTATGTATAATATGTTTTTTATATGGTATACATCGAACTAAATAGAACTACTGGCGTTTTATACCCGTGGAAAATGTTTTAAAATACTATTGATAATACTACATATATGTATATTTAATAATCTACTATATATTTCACCCGTGGGAGAGCCAGGCTAAAGCAAATGCTGACGCACTAGTTGGGTCGGCTCGTCCGAAGTGATACCTCAGGCTCACAGAATACTCAGCGTGAAACGGTACTTGTACTGCTTTCGCAGAGTGAGTGAGGATAAAGGAGGTCTAAAAAATTGCCGCTTAAATAAAAAAAAACTAAGTAATTAACCTATGTAATGATGAATATAAATTTGTAATATATTTACAATGAATTTAGGTGCACGCATACAGCCATCAATCTCGTTTAAAAGTAAATCCCGAGCGTCGAGTTCATTTGGGAACCCACTTCACAGAGCGCAAGGATTAATACGCGTCGTGAAACAATCTCGTCAGACAATTCGATGTCATGATCGGTGGTAAATCCACATGAGTAATTCACGGAGAGCCGAGTGTTTTAGAGACTTCAGACTGGATGTTATAATTTATTGTATGGACTATCGATTTTACAATTTTTTTAAAGCGTAGCCATTGCACTGATATGGCAGCTGAGCCATAAACCGCGCTTCAATTTTAGCCGGATTTGTAGGTCACTTGAGCTGCAATAATTTCTCGGTTCTCCGATAAATATATCCGAGCATAGGATACTCACTCAGCCAAACACTTCAGACGATCCATCCCAATTAAAACAGTATATGCTTCAGCATAGCACACCTTGGGAAGACACTCGCCCAGCCACTGTAAAGGCCTTCCTAAGACGAAATAAACTATGGACTATTATTCAGACCGGTTGTAGAACCCGCTAGTCCGGCTGACTTCACGTTAGCTTACAAGACCACTGTCTTGTCAAGGCACGTAAAACCTATGTTTGTAATCTTAGTTTCTTTCTTTGAAAAACAAAATATTGATATGATCAACTGTTATCTTAATTTTAGATAGCGTTTTTAGCTTTTAATCCATATTACGATTATAAAAATATTGAAAATACCGAAATATACTCCGAATGTTCATCAAAGGACACATCCTCATTAAAAATTCAATATATTACTGGCATGATATATTACATTGTTAAACAACACCAAAATCTTCGAATAATATTTTAAGCATACATATGTTTTGTATTTATATATTAAAAGTATATATATATATATATATATATAATATATATAAAATTCTCGTGTCACAATATTCCCATACTCCTTTGAAACGGCATTCGTATGAAAATGTTTATGCATATTCAGTAAGTAGGATCGGCTACTATCTATTTTTATACTTCTAAGTAAAACCCCTTGTTCACCTCCAAATTTTTTTAAAGGTTTTGATATTTTTTTTTATTAAGTGGCATTAAAAAAATACCACAATGTATGTTATAAAAACAACGTTTACCGGGTTAAGCTAGTATACATATATTATGTAAGTGTTAACTTCTTCCTGGATAAATCCTAATTTATCCAGGAAGAAGTTAAGTTATATTAGTATGCAAAGCAACTTCTACGAAGTTTGGCAGAACATCGTGGGGTGCTATTGTGCGAAATTAGCAGTAAAAAAGTACTGAATTTACATATTATACAATTACAATTGAAGTGCGGTCATTTCTCAGGAATATAATTTATTTCTTTCCATATTTTGACTAGCAAGGTTATATTTAATCAATGTCAACTGAGAATCAGAAGGATATAATCTATTTGCAAATCTCCAATTATTCTTGATAATTTTGTCTTTGAGTCTGTATGAAGCTGAGAGTTATTTGAAAAAATATTCAGCAAACTGTTCAATTTTTAATTTGCCTCATCTTTGTAATAGAAAAGTGTAATCTGTAAATGCTTTGTATGACTTTATTTCTCTAAAATAGATAATTACACACACAATTCACAGAATACTCAACATGAAACGATACTTGTGCTGTGTTTTGCTGTGTGAGGATATCGGAGGTCCTTAAAAATGCTGCTTAACTCGCGTAATAAGCCGGAAACATAAGCGGTTGTCCATGGGTGGCGGTGTACTCTTACTATATAACAGACCCACTAGCTCCATTGTCCGCTATAGTATAAAAAATAAATAAAATAAGATAATAAAGTTCTGTAATTATTTTTCAAAGTATGCAAGTGGTTCATAACTTCCTCCTTTTAATCTAAATTGAGACCCTGTCAAAAATTTAATAACTTTAGTTTAGGGAAATTATTTTTTAGCTTATTTAGTGAAATTTAAAATAAACAAAATGTACTTTTATTAAGCAAGACACATTTATCTTTTAATCTTTTTTAAAATATTTATCTTCGTAATCTGTTTCCGATAAAGTTATTTTAAATGAAAACCTTTCAAGTTTCAACAATACATTTATGATTTTACATATATTTTCTAATCTTCTAAGAAATAGAGAATATGTTCTATTCACCAAAAGAATCCATGATAAATCGTTTATAACTTTGCCTAAGTTGCCTTTGATAGCTTCCTGCCGGCTGTCAGAGAATTCGTCATAAATTATATTTCAACTCATTCAATTATAATCTCGCGATTGTAATTAAAATTATTCATATTGTTAAAAGCACTTTACACAGCCTATAAAATTGTTTGAGAATATTTAAGTAAGTACTAAATTAAATAAAAATGAGTTCGCTTTAGATTAGGTATACGCTTCTTGAGAAATTCTGTATAATTAAACACTAAATTTTCTTAACCTTGTAATAATTAAAAAGTATCATTTCGTTAATTACAATTATTATTAATATAAATATATAAACAGAGCTCGTGGGCGTATTGGAGCTTGAGTTGTCTTTGGGTGATTGACCACTGATCCTGAGACGCCTGCTATCTGTATTCTCCAAATTAAGACGTGACCCTTTAGTATCCATTACGACTACTAAGTTTAAGATTTAACTTAACTTTAAAACAATAGTAAACTTGTATTTCAAAGCAGGCAACTTGTAAAATACTTTCATCTTATAAACAACGTGGCATCACGTTAAAGGGAACCGCATTCTTTTGTTGTGAAATCCTTTGTTTTTGCTTATTAAAAGCTGACTAAATTATAAAGATTAACAGGTATTCTGAAAATTAAAATAACACAGCCAAAAGAAAACTTAAATTTTTTTGTATTAAAATAAACCAAATATTTTTTAGCTATACGTAACTTATATACTACAATTTACAAAATTTTCTCAGATCCTAAAAAATCACCATCCAGAGTCTGGTTATAACTTATAAATTTCATTTAAGGTATTCTTCGTAATCCTTTAAGGTATGAAATAGCTCTTATTTTAGAAGGTACCCAAATCTTATTGGTAGATAAACAACTCAGCTGCCAGATTATATTAAAGAGTAGACGTGCGCGGGACAAAATGTCCTTAAAAACACTCAGGTCTGTTAAAATTTTATAATAATTAATTCGGACGTCACTTAGCGGATTAATTTTTGGTCGGCCATCAAGAGCTTCGTAGCTAAATGGTTTTAAAAGTGTACCATGAAGCGAGTAGTATCGGGTTCGAATGCCAGTCTGGACAATTATAGTTAAATTTATAATTTATTCGTTCTTTGGAAGTACTTGACAGTGGACGGACGAAATTTGAATATAATTATCTATACTGATATAGAAAAAAGTTTTCGTACATTAAAAATCATAATTATATAACTTAAAATGCACATACATGTTTATATTATATACTTATAAAATTAACATTGCGCTATATAGGAAGCAGATTTCATACAATACTAAAATCACTTATATTTACTATCACATTATATTACACATATTACTGTGTTTATTTTGTATAAATAGGTAAAGTTATTAGTTGAGGCTTACAATAAGAACAAACTTTTGGTGAAAACCATTAATTACGACACGTGTAATCACTACGATTCACATTGTTATAACCCTCAGAGTATACCGGATAAAGACAGTGTGTCGATGACTTTTTGCCTTATAAATTGTCACGTTGTTTTAGGTGAAATTATACAGCAAGTTAAGAAGGGTCTGTACCAACATTTCAATCATGCGATTATTCAATAATATTACATAGGTTTAAGCAGGTTCTGGTATAATAGAAATCTTATGTAAATTGGTTGTCAAAATGTAATCTGACTTGGCCGCGCTTAGCGCCGTCAAATTCTATGAACGAATAAGTTCTGTCTATGAACGAAACGCAATGTAGTTTTGATGGCAGCGCCATCTTATAGTGTTATGGCGGTTAAGAGTCATAAAAACTTGTGTTCATTACTTTATTTAGTTTATAATTTGAGAATTGAGTTATTATTAATAAACTTTAATTGTAATTTCTTAATTTCAGGTAAGATTCT
Source organism: Delias oraia (assembly GCA_018230265.1). NCBI lineage: Eukaryota > Metazoa > Arthropoda > Insecta > Lepidoptera > Pieridae > Delias > Delias oraia. The sequence goes on along the minus strand of DWCF01002525.1, from coordinate 9,694 downwards.
TTGTTAACTTAATTTAAGTGTCTGTTATTATATGTAAGATTTTATTTTATTATACCTTCATAATAAACAGAAACAAATTCAAGTTTATTTCACATCCTGAACTTAGTTTATATATTAACTATTCTCCTATGGACCTTTTGGAGTAAGTGAAGAAGCTTGTAAACCTAATAAAATTAAAAATTATTTTCTTTAAACCAATGTATTACCATTGCATGAAGCAAAATATTTCATATTTTTCACTATTATAAAATAATACGAAATAAAAAAATCGTTTTTTTTATTTACCATAAACCTTAACATACTGAGTTATAATAAAGTTATTTATTACATATAAGTGTATGTGATGTTGTTGTTAGTTTATCAATTTATTTTTAGGCCAATGCTAAACCCTTCCAGGGACCGAATATAAATTACAAATAATTGACAATTTACTAAAACTTCCTTAGATTAGGTGGTTTATAAGATCTTAGCTACGAGGCTGTCATACACATCTAGAAAATATGTATGAGAAAAATCCAAATCGTTTTCTGAAATCGATGTAGTATAAAATACGCATGACAGAGTAATACTTATCATAACAAATCTTGTGTTTGGAATGCTTTTAACGCTGACATCTGCTGTTGGTTATCCATTCACAACATATAGGTATCCCATACACCCACGGAAATGACTTTGTGATTAATTGCAGGTGGTCAGAAAATAAATGTTACAAATAAGTCTTTGAGATATTGTGAATAATCGTTTCTATATTAAATATTTAGTAATGATCGATTTAAATGTTTATTTTATAAAAATTGCAAGGTAAATGAGCACAATGCTCATAATTAGTGTTGCTGGTGTGTTGTCGGGCTTTAACGGACAGTGTGGTTTTTTTCGTAAGTCAAAGTGTCTTATTGGTTTAGAAATACCTGCATGACTTGCTTTAAAAGCTCAGTTGTGGTAAGACAAGCACTGAGGCTTTACAGATGAAACTTTGTATTCTGACTCGATATTCAATGATGAAAGAAGAGATGATAAAACCTGTCCTTCTAAGATAGTTGTTATCATCTACTTAATTACTTACTCATCAAAAAATACCTGTCAATTAAATTATCATACACATTTAATTGTTATTTTATGTAGAGCATGGGAAAAGAAACTTATTAATCAAAACGTAATAAAATGAATACACATCTGTGTATCTTTACCAATATGATGTTGAATGATACTGTATTTAACAGTATCATTTATGAACTAATGGAGCGATGGATGTACGAAACGAGTTTCTTACAATATTTTCTAAGATTATATAGACAGATAACATAAATAACAGGACGGCAATGATACAAAAACCGTAAAGAAATATTTTTATGTCAAAAGAGGACGATAATTGTAATATTGAGAAATCTAAAGGCGTATTTCATCAGAGGTAGGTAAATCAAAATATTTTGTAATCAACTTCAACAGAACGTTCATTTATTCTCAAAGAAAATAGCTTATCTGTATTTTGTACTCACAAAAGCTTCATAGCAAATTCGAAATTATACCCGTGAAAAATGAATTTCCTGCCATTGAAAGCGCAAAGGCAACAAAAAATTTATTTAACATTTGAATTCCCAGCACGAACGCAACGCTTCAATGGTCTTAATTAGGGTGGGTAAATATGTTGTTGTAAATGCCTTTATAGATAAAAACTCAAAGTAATTATATGTCTATCTGTCTATTTTTTTAAATGGCTTACTCGCTGTGCGGCCATACAGTCCTTACAGCGGTTCCTAATTTCTCTGGTTATTAGTGATAAACTATTGGTTCCATTTTCACGACAATTTCACACAAATAAATAGCTTAGATGTAAAACAGGTGATAATAGGAACATGGCAGTGTTTATTTGTTCATTACTGTATAGGATTATATAATATTTAATGATAAAATGACAACGCGAACTAAACTTTTATTTTGCTTAAGTATAGGAAATGAATGACTGAATAACTGAACGGAATTAAATGATGATTCAACATAATCGATGCACAGTGATAGGAGTGAAACAAACCTAAAGAAAGTACATGTTGAATAGACAACCTCAATTTGGAATTTTTGACGATCGACTTTATTCATGGTTTTTTTTAATTTTATAGCGGAAAACAGAGTAGATTTCCTATATAGTAGGAGAATACCGCGCATCGATTATGTTGACGGCTTTTCACACCACTTAATCGGTATAAGTTTCACGCTGAGCGTTGTGAAAAAATAAAACTAAACAGAAACTCACATTAATATTTTATTAATTAATCGGTTAATTACAACATTACTAAATGAATAAACATTTATTGTCGTTATAAAAATATTTATTTACAAATAGCAACGGATGAGCGTAGATATTACTAGATATAGAAAAAAACGGAATCAACTTTTCATAAAAGCTTCCTTAGGCTTACAACCTATCATCGCAAACGTAGCTTTCTATAACTTCCATGCTCCGTTTTCGAGATTTTTTCGATTTACCATTTGACATCGCCGAAGTGAAGTTCGCCTGGCCTGTGAATCAAATTAATAAAAATAAACATTAATTCTACATTTTTTTTGTACTGAAGTAACGCGTTTATAAAACTTTGGCAACACCTAGACTGAATTCAAACGGAACTGAAAAGGAGTCCACAAATTTCACAATCAAATGCAAAACAATGTAGGGAGAAGTTTAATACAATGCTACCAAGATAGGACGAGACGGCAGAGTACACTTGCCCCATCTAGGGGACATAGGACAACAAATTAAGTACTAGAATATTGTGTTATATACATACACACATAAATTATTTTTTTTTATTTAAATTGACCTATGCAAAAAACGAAAAGGGCAGTAAAAATTATTGAAACGAAGTAAGTGAAAATGGACAAATGCATACCCCATCATACACTTGTGATGTGTGGGAAATACAGCTGACATACACACAGCGGTTTACAGACACACCGACAAACACAAATACGAAATACAAGAAAAAATTATGACTACCAACAGAAGAATAGAGTCAATGAACAAATGGATGTAATTTTATATTTGAATTTAAAAAATGGGCCAACACGTAGTAATAACGTCTTATATTTTATAGCCATACACGTACCATTCGGTGTGAGCGTGCGTGAGATATTACTTCGGCGTCGCGAATGTCAGGTCCTAGTAAACGATGACACTTCACGGCCTAGTCTGTGGCTGGCTGATAAAAAACAAAAATATATCATACAAAATTGAACTATGTATTTATTTATTTTTTTATGGTTTAGCGGACAAAAGCGCAGGTAGGTCAAGTAGGTCAATCAGTTAGGTTAGGATAATTTCTGGTTCCCTATGTTATCTGGTAATATCCTTATCTGGTATTATATGATATAAAATCTTACGCGTTGACACATAACTAATGACTCAGAATACTCAGCCTGAAATGATAGTTGTATTATGTTTAGGCAAGTGAATTAGGATATCGGAGCCCCTTAAAAATGCCTTTTAAGTTTCATAAAAAGCCGGTAACGCAATTAATGAGTGGATGTGGCACGATTGTCCACTGACGGCATTGTTCTCTTACCATATAGGAAACCCATTTTCTATACCTGTCTGCTATACCATAAAAAAACCTTTTCTAACTTGTAACATGGAATTATAATTCTAAACTTATTTCTATAATAATCGTAAAAATAAATGTTGAATCTAAATATTTCAAGCGTTTCATATGGAATATATTATTGCTTTTGAAACTACATTAGATCTAACTTTACAAACTGTACACGCCTAAAACTAAGAAGACTAGTCACGAAACTCAGTCGTATTATGCTTGCCGAACACGTTCAGAAATTAAACATACATTTGAACTGAATAAGATTAAATGTTCTTCTAATCTGATGATGATACCTTGATAATTCTGGTATCATTATAATGACAATATTTCTATAAAAAATCTTTGTAATTTAACATCGGAGACAAAAATTATGGAATAAATATTACTACTTGTTATAAATTAATGAAACGTTGTTATGATTATGAATATATCCCTACAGCCTACTAAGCTAAGTAGAATAAATAACTTATTTCAAGAAAATTGTATAATTTCTTCAATAAATTACCAAACGAAATACAAGGACTATCGCTAAATAAATTTAAATCCTACATTAAGAAAAAGATCGTCGTACTACAAAGTATAATAATTCTTTAGCAATAGTGTCGCTTGGGAGTTAGTCGTTAATATCTCCAGTGTTTTATATTAATAAGCACACTAAGTAAAAAAATAACTCGGCTAAGTTTTGTGGCATTTCTTTTGGAGTCAAAGTCAAATATTTTTATTAAATTTTGGCTTCTATAAGGATCTTATGAAGTTACCACTAATTCAGAAGGAAATTAGCAAAGAAGAATCGGCAAGAAACTACTAATTTTTTTTTCAAATTAAAATTAAAATATATTACAATTATTCCTAAGATCTAGCAATACAATGGTTGTTAGGTTGAGTTGCGGCCGTAGAAATTTGATTCCACAGATCTTTGTCTTGAACGTAATCAGTTGAGTCTTGGCGGTGTTCGTAAATAGTATGGAACTTTAGTGTATGTTAATAAGTTATTAGTGACTAAGTGAAATAATGATTTTGGACTTAAATATTAATGTATTTCAGATATCTATAACTTCTTTTGAATGTTTAGAGTGGTAAGAAACATTCATTTAGGTTATACTACGGCTTCACAGGATAACAGTTTTTCGCTGAGAGAGTGCGTTATTGCGAAATAATACGTTAGTATAAGCTTTAGCTGGGAATCAATCCCGAAACCTCTCGCTTCGTGGTAGGCCTATAAGAACGTACGAAGCTCTTAAATATCTCTTCTTATAAAAAAAGAGAAAAACAATACATATAAACTTTTATTCTAGGATAATTATATTAAGACTATATAGATATTGCCTATGTAAAGATAAGCACTGAGCATAATACACAACGTTCCTTTGTATAAATGTCGTACAGGTGTCACTTTCAGTTGCTTTTAATTACTGCTGTTATAAAACCTTTTATCGTGAACATTTAGAAAAAATTCAAACAAAAAGAGATTTTATTAATTATAACGTTATTTTGATTTAATTAGATTTTGCAGTGTAATAAGACCATAGACATTACACTGAAAAATGTATGAAAGTCTATATGTGAAATATACAATATTTATATGAATAATCTAACTGAAATATATACTAAAACATTTATTCTTTTGAATTCTATAGGGACAATGGAGCAGGTGGGTTTCCTACATGGTAAGAGAACACCGCCCGCCACTCATGAACAACCGCGCCACGGTCCGCGCATGGTTGTGTTGCCGGCTTTTAACGCCGCTTAAGCGGAACTTTTACGGGCCTCCGGTATCCTCACTCACTTTCCGAAACAAAATACAAGTACCGTTTCACGCAAAGTATTCTGTGAGCCTGTGGTATCACGTCTTACGAGCCGGACCAATTGGTGCATCAGCATATACTTCAGCTTGGCTCTTTTTAAATGTCTGTTATCTCATTTTTGCAACAACAAATGCATATCAACCAGACAGTGACAGATTACTAAAGACATATCTTTCAGGTATTTCCAAATCAATACAACTTGGGACTTGGGGACCTTCAACAAAAGAGCGTAACTATCTCTAAAAGCAAGAAGTTGTCCATGGGCGGAGGACTGCTTATCTTAGGTGACCTTCCTGCTCGTTTGACATAATTTTCATAAAAAAATAGCTCTATATTATATAAGTTACAACTAAACTAATTCCATAGTATGGTGGTGCGCGTCGTTCAGTTGTGGAACATCGATATCTCTTACTATTGTTCAATTGTACCATTCAATGTCAAATTCAATATTTCAGATGGGAACACAATATAATGAACGAGTGTTTCGTCATGAAATAGTAACGTTCTGACAGTTTCAGAATAATAAATATTCTCTTATTAAATAAAGAAGAAATTCTCGCATGCGAAATGAACTTTGAAGATATGTTATTTAGTTTGAGAAAGTTGCGAATACAAAATCACTCGGAAACAACAAAGACATAATTGAATGGGTTTACTTGAAGTATACAGACATTTGTACATTTAAATCAGCTGTACGTGCATAAATTTTAAATATTTTGAAACTTAATATGAAGATATTGACTTAACCAAACTATATTATAAGAATAAAGAACGACAAAGATATCACTTATGCAAGTGGCAAATCTCAGTGGGACTACCTCAATTCATACAAACATACCATACATATCATAAAAAATAATTTGGCTGAGTGTCGCGATTGTTTTACTAAGATCTGGGCGTTTTTGTGAACAGGCTGATACTTTACTTAATTCGTTCATAAGTTGAGAGCCTCTAGCTAAGTGGTTTTATAAGTCTACCGCAAAGCGAGATGTATCGGGTTCGAATCCCGGTCTGGAAAGTCTAAAGTCATCACTTCAAGTTCCATTATACTATACATTATAATAAATAGGATCTAAATATGTAATTTATGTTACTAAGATGACAATACCAGTGATCTTCAAGATTAAATTCCAAAATTATTCAAATAAATTACTCTAAAAAACTGTCGTTCAAGTATCTATTAGTTTTTTTTATTGCCAAGATGGAAGTGTATATCTAAGTTTGAATTAGTGCAAAAGTTTACATTCTTATTATTTATCTTCATTCATTCTTATACTTGATAAGTACTCTAACTTGTTTTATTTTGATTTATGACATCTTTTCACCCGTGGTAGAACCATTCTGTACCATATAATGAGGCACTAATTGGTCTGGCTCGTCCAAAGTGATACCACGGATTCACAGAATACTCAGCGTGAAACGGTACTTGTGCGTCACGCTGGTATTGAATGAGCCCGTGGTATCACTTTGAACGAGCTGGCCTAATCAGTGCGTCGGCATGGCTCTTGCATTATTAATTTTGTAATAACTGATTTTATGACAATTATTAATTCGAATATATTGTTAAAATCTCCTAAACTATTATAAGGTTACTACTAATAGCTTCCATAGTACAATAAATTTAAACAAAATCATCAAGAATCGTGTTTGTTTAGTTTTGAACGTGTCAATTTCTTCAAATATTTAACTTACTCCTACTGGATAATGTGTTTAAGCAAGAGGGTTGCTCAACACACAAATTTGGTTCCGTCAATATTGGCGATTGTCGTTTTCGAAAGTTTAACACATAAAAATGAGATTTGTACGTCAATGGGTAAATCTGTTTCAAACTGAAATAAACATTAGTTGCACTAAATACCGTAAAAAGCGTAAAAGCCGGCAACACAACCAATGCGCGGACTGTGGCGCGGTTGTCCATAGGCAGCGGTGTTCTATTACCATATAGGACACCCACCTGCTACCTTGTCCGCTATAACATAAAAAAAAACAAAATATAATTTTAAAAATTTAAATAAAATTTTTCTTGGTGCCAGTTCTGTTTGTAAAAGATATATAAAGCCATGTAACACCCATTCTAAGGTTGTTGCCAAAAAAGTTAGATTATTTCCTCAAGCACCTAAGCAATTCAAAAATTATAACCCCAAGTTCTATTTTATGAGTTCAATTTTTTTATTTAACCTTTGCTTACGAATGGATCCCGCGTAAATGATTACAGAAACGAAGTAAATGATACACAAAACGAAGGAATTTTCTTACCCGAGAAGGATTTATTTAATTCTAACTGTTTCCTGAGGTCGTCAGGTGTCTTCGTCTTTACAGTCTGACACCAACAAAGCACCAACCGGAAGTATATCCTGAACCTAAAAATAAATGTATTATTTATATTTTATCACAGATATTCCTTTTTGCTATATATTTTTTAATAAACTGTTAATTTGATTATAAAAGTACAAGCGGGCAACACACCTGTTCCCTGCTGGAGCTAGGAATATCTAAGTGAGTTCCTACTAAATTTGATAAAAAAAAGTCCAATAACAAAATGTCAGGAAACATGTGTTTTGATCGTATTTATCGAGAAATAATATGATATAAATGGTAACTAAAAATGGGTAACTAAAAGATAATATATTGCATAGCAAAAAGGTACTTACTTATTACTCATCCAATAATAAATCAAAGGGTTAAACATCGAGTTGGCCATGGCCAACCAGTAGAACGCGAGGTATGTGTGCTGGGAAAATGGTGCCGAGGCGAGAGTCTGATGGTGGTATACCAGTACGAAGTAGGCGTGGTACGGAAGCCAGCACAGTGCGAATACCATCACAACCAAAACGAACATACGAACCACCTGTTTGGTAGAAAAAAACTGAAATTATTATATGAGTTGGTCGTATATAGGTGTGTCGGAAGTCATAAAAATATATTTGCCATGTTGAACCAATAGAATGTTTTGCTATTACTTTTAGAAATGACTCCAACTGGGTCTAGTTATATATCGTAGATTAAAACCAGAGTTAGATTTATTATCAAAGTTTTGTTTTGTGAGTTGATTAATTCAAAACGTATCTTACATACAGTGGTTGTATAGATTATATATAAACCATTTGTACAAACTTTTATTTGCCATGAGTTTAAACACTTCCATTGAGACCGTATAGGATCGTTTTACGTTAATTGATTCACGGTTCGTTAATTTCCTTAAAGTAATTTGAATTTGCTATTCATTCGAGCCCGCGAAAGTTTAATCGTCGATTCCATTTAAAGAGGGATTCTAAAATTAAATTTACTAACCCTGGACCTTCTTAGAATACAATTTGTCTATGACGAAGCCATTGTCTGGACTGGAATTCAAACTTAATACCTTTCGCTTCATGGTACACTTTTAGTCTCTCAAAGACTTCTTGAAAATTATCAAAATTTTTATCGATTATAGCATTGTCCATCGCATGACATATAACATATAGTTACGCATAATTTTATGTTGGCTTGCTTAATGAATCTTTGTCAACGTTTGCATATAATATATAGCCAATCCGAAGATTTCGTCATCGTCCAAAAAAAGTTTGTAAGAGGTTGTATTTTTGGCTTTGTTTATTGGTCTAGCTTGATAAAAGAAAACTAATTTAATTTTAAGGTTATATAAGATTTATGTATGTTGATAGAAGGTTTGTGTGAAAGGTAGGTTGTATAGGTAAGTTACATATTGTTTTTATTTTTCGTTATCTTTGGTTAATAAATTCTAAATTAAAGTTTATTGTTTACAATATCCTTATATCATATTATATTTATGCCGTGGGAGAGCCATGCTGAAGCATATGCGGACGCACTAAATGGTCCAGCTCGTCCGAAGTGCTATCACGGACTCACAGAATGCTCAAGGTGAAACGGTTGTACTGTGTTTCGCTGAGTGAGTGAGGATATCGGAAGTCCTTAAAAATGCCGCTTAAGCAGCGTAAAAAGCCGACAACACAACCAATATACGGATTGTGGCGCGGTTGTCTATGGCCGGCGATACTCTCTTACCATATAGGAGATCCACCTGGTCCGTAGTTCGCTATACTATAAAAAAAATCAAACCACAATCGGACACGAAAGTAAAATCTTTACAAATCATCATTTCAGCCGTAAGACATCCACTACTGGACATAGGCCACCCCCTTGGTGGTGGCCACCCCCATCCCATGAATACCTATTTGAGGCGACCTCCATCAGTGAATTCCACCGACCATGCCTCTAGTGTTTCGCTAACTGAAAGAGTATTATTTGAAATTGCACAGCTCAAGCGCCGTAAAAAGCCGGCAACAC
>DWCF01002524.1:0-23584 GCA_018230265.1 Delias oraia | reverse complement strand
AATTGGCTTTAGTTGGTTTAGCTTGTCTTCCATCCACCTTTTCCTCTCTCCATTTAACGACAACTCTTTATAACGCTTTAAAATGCACAGTCCCTTCAGAGTCGTTATATAGAGTTTGTACTGTACATTGATATATATTATTCAGAATATTTCGCGAACACATACACTGTATAATCTGCTTTATTCATTCTCACTTAATTTATCAGTCAATAAAAGTGATAGGTATACAGGTGGAATCAACATAGGAGTCCACTCTGGTAGTCGTGTCACGTTTAGTCTCAACTTTTAGTGAAGTCGGGTGAAGAGTCGTCTGAGGACGTGCACAGTGCACTAATTGTCAGAGCTGCGGCCGCTACTACGTATTTCAATTCGTAGCTGGTTATAGCGAATACAGCTGTTTTAAAATGAACAATTCTATATGTGTACCTACTGCAAATTTCAGTTGAGTAATCGTTTTAATAAATGCTATGACTCGACATGATTTTGTTGTTGTATACATATGAGACGCATCGAGGACATATTTATTTAAATTTTGTTATTCCTAATTATACAAGCAACTTGAAAATACGTGTTTAGTAATAAATTTATAAACTTAAAAAGCGATTTCAAGCATTCTTGAATTTAGCCTCTAAATGCATAGGAGTACAACTTTGCTCCCGTCTTTTTGCAATAGTTGCTCTCTCCGACTATCGCTTGTTTAGATCAATGGAACAAGGTCTGGCAGACCACTACTTGCTGTCTTCTGAGGAAGTAAAATTTTTAGTTCGATTTGTGTGTGACCAAAAGATGACGAGTTGTTACAACGCGGGATTCGTACAATGCCCGAAAGATGGAAGAATTACTTTGAATCATGTAGAACCAGTTTATTGTACAATAAAGTCTCGAACTTCGGAAAAAAATGGCGGAAGCAACGTTGTACGCAATATATAAAGGAACGTCCCAACGTTGTATATGAAACTTCCGAGTAACTGTGGTAATCATACTAAATCAAATTTTACCTGTAGTAGAGCCATGCTGAAGCATATGCTGACGCACTAATTGGGCCTGCTCGTCCGAAATTATACAACGGGCTCATAGAATACTCAGCGTGAAATGGTACTTGTAATCTGTTTCGCAGAGTGAGTGAGGATATCAGAAGCCCTTAAAAGTGCCGCTTATGCGGCGTTAAAAGCTGGCAACACAACCAATGCGTGGACTGTGGCGCGGTTGTTCATGGGCGGCGGTGTTCTCTTACCATATAGGAAAACCACCTTTTCCAAATCAATAAGATCTATTTACTTAGGTGGTATTTTGTTTAAGAGAACAATAGATGCGCGTATTTTAAGTAAAAAAGAAGAGCGCGAAGAGTACAACTGGGTACATATAAAGTACGTTAAGGATATTGCGTCTTCGCTGACGCGCCATCAATCAAGCTTCTATTATTACCCACTAAATCGATCGACGCCTTTTAAGAGTGATCGTATACTGAGAGTTGGTATAGTAATATTTTTTTCACTATTTACAAAATTGTTTACATCTCTCGTACTGTGCGAAAATTTATGAGATGAGAAGACGGAAAAGAGCGTAGCTTTCATTATACAGGTAGCAACACACCCACGGCCTAGCAAAGGCTTGGTATGTTCATGGGCGTAGGACCGCTTATCCCTGGTGAGCCTTTTACTTGTTTAAATTATTATTTTCATAAAAAACCATAATTTTCCACGATTTGTTTAGATACGCTACGCAGATAGGCTAGTTAATAAAAACATGAAAATTTTCCAAGTAAGCTTACGTTCGTTTTATTAAATATTAATAAATCACATTGTTCCACTGAATATGTTAGCTATTAGGCATTTTCCTTCCTCAAGCCCTGTTCGCCACGCCTGTATAGCAAAGATGACAGTCAACGGTACCTTTTATATATCCATAATCTTCTCATGGTCCGTTGTTTTTCCCTTATTACATAAGACTTAAGCAACACGCTTTTATGGTACGCCCAAGTTCTCTCAAATCATTACTTTTTATCAGTCAGGCCAATTTAAAAAAAAAAATTACAGCGTACCATAAAACCAAACAGTACCATAAAAATTACTACTTCGAAACATCAGTACAATAAAAAAAGAATAATAAGTTAATTTCAATTTTAAGGAAATAAAAAATAAAAATCATTTAAGTTTGTTCCGATGCAATTTACTTAAGAGAATTGATAAGAATCGGTAAGAAACTAACTTCATTATCTTTCTTTTACTTTTTCCTTGGTACATATTAGAAGTTAACTGGGTAACCCTGTAATTACAAATATATTATCCCTTTGTGTCCGAACGAAATACCTTACCTAATATTGATGTTTAATGTTTAATGTCAGGTTTCTACTCCATTATAAAACTTCACTCTTTAATAAAAAGCCAGCTTAAATAAATGTTTGAAATTAAAATAAAAAAATAAAAACTTATGAATTATAATGCTTATCAAAGTTTGTTATGTCATGAGTCAAGTATAAAAATACTTAATTATAATAAATAAGGGTTAAAGATTTTTTAATAAACCTAATTTTATAAATCCAACATTAAATATGTTAGACCCTTGGGACAGCATGTGCGGTAATTTTTGACCCTAACATGTCATTCAAGGAAGGTTAAATAAAACCTGCCACTGAAATGTGAGTAAAATTAGGATTTTTTACCAAACTTTGTAAAAATTTTATGAGCTGCCTTTTAAACCCAATTAACCAATTTATATTTTCAGTTGAAAGAGAAAATACATTTTTCTATTAAAAATAAAATGATTCAGTTTCTCACTTACGCCTTTAATCATTCAAAGGGTGGAATTTTAATTACGAATGTGATATTTTTTAGGAACCGCTAAGTTAATTATGCGTCTCAACTGACATACCTAACTCTTGCTATAATCTATCGTTGAGTTAAATGAGCATTTATTTTTTAGCGGTCTGGAATGTTGCCAAAACTCGTGCAGCCGCTCAAATCTACTTTTATTTAAGATTGTAAAAAGCTTTTATTTTTCAGATTAATTTATCGTAATGTATGTTAAAATAAGCACTCTTTTATAAACTTTCCTCAAATCAGATTTTTTCTTAGTATTTCGAATCAATTTTTAAAAATAAATGCATGTCAGCGACTGACTAATAGAATTATCTTAATAATTATACTATATTAACATAATTATGTAATGCCTTAAACATTATTTCAAGTAACGTAGCGTACATAAATATAGACATTTAAAATTAACTTTATTAATATAACAATTATCTGTTGACGTCAATTAAACTCGAATAGAAAAACAATTTGTACAATCTGTTGTACAGTTAAGGTACACACGAGTCTAGACGTAATAGTCCTTTGATAAAAATGCACACGTTCCCTTGTTAAATACTTCTAACGAACGGTATAAAAGATCATTGAAGTTTGACAAACGCAAAGTTAATTAAATTACCAATCAACATAATGGAAGTAACTTTCGTATCAGAAAGGAATACGTAGCTGACCTATTTGTTACAGTTACATGTCCAGCAATCAGATAATTTGATGAACGCTTACTCTCACTGAACGTTACTTGCAAAGCATGGGATATCGCTGAATTTTAAATATACATAGAAAATACCGCTAGTTCCACAGGTCTATGGGTTTAAAAATAGATTCAGCGAATTAACATTAATATCAAATACACAATGTGTATTGTTGGTGTGATCTAAGCAACCTGCTCGAATTAGATAAACCGTTCTCTCATTCACATTGTCTCTGAAAATTGCCTCTTATGCGAATTAAATCTCTGTAATATATTATTCGTAATTAAAATTATGGCGGATACATTTGGATTTAAACCTTAAAAAGTGTGTTTTCTACCATTTTGAAAATATTTGTAGTAATTTGACTTCGACTTTTATTCTGAAAATTGTATAGTTTTATTCAAATTAGCATAAATTGAAACAGAAATATGTTATAAAATTCAAGAAATTTTATTATAAAATGTCTTTATTCGGTAAAATTTTTAAACCTTTTACCTTCATGAAATGGCCTAGTAACTTTTCTTGTGCTTTTAAATAGAAATCCTTAGTTAAGCAAATTCCCTTTTATATGTTCACATTAGTTATTGCTTCGCCGCGTGATACATGAGACGAAACGAGATCTTTTCATGTTTTAAAATATTTTCCAACTTTAAACAGAGCGGCTCTGTGATACGTACTGTGCCTTGCAATGCTGCAGTTCAGTTTAATAAGCGCTTTTTATTTATGTAATGTAGAGTATTGTTTAGGCATATAGCAGATAGACATATTATTGAATCTGCTTCACGGACATTACTTCAATGAAAAGATAAATCAATTTAAATATGAAATAATAGGTTGAACAATTAGCATTTAGTTTCTTTATAGAAACAGTAAGTTTTGAACCATTCAAACGTATCTTTGATTGTATTATCTATTGCAAGCAGACAATCATACCACTTTTTAGTGGCAAGTTTTTTTTAAAGTAATTATCTCAAAACCTCTTAACAAACTTCAGAAGGACAAACAGAACTTTGTTTTTTGGGGTGTCTTAACAGAATTTATTACCATACTTAAAACATTGGAATGGGGTACAATTCGCAGGTGTTTAACTTTCTGCTTCAACTTTTCTAATTTATAATAAACCCCAAATGAATATTTATTTCTTTTACTAAACTCTATAGTTTAGTAAAAGAAATACAAAAACTTTATAAGTAAATCTATATAGATAGATTTACTTATAAAGTTTTTGTATTTGACCCTTTACACAGCATTTCCCTGGAGACTACGGACCGGCAAACGCAGCGTGAGACGTCCACCCACAAGGTGGGCAGACGACCTTATAAAGGTCGCCGGAAGACGCTGGATGCAGGTCGCCTACGACAGGTATTCATGGAAATCCGAGGGGGAGGTCAATGTCCAGTAGTGGACGTCTTACGGCTGAAATTATGATCATGATGATGACACAGCCTTAGTCAAAATCAAATATTTTTATTTAATTTTAGCTTCAATGAAGCTCTTATGAACGTACTATCGATTGAGAAGGAAATTAGCAGAGAAGAATAGGTAAGAAACTCTGTTTAAATGTGTAAATTTCTAAATCAAAATTTATTACTTATTAGGTCTAGTTATATTAGGTCTAGTAATACAATGATTACTAGTTTAAGTTGAGGGTAGAGGAATTTGATTCCTGATATTTTTGTTTTCACTTACACTATAGTACGCTTAGTATCGTCAGATGAAGTTATTAGTTAGAAACAACGATTTTTTATTTTGTAATTTAATATTTACTTATTTAACTCTACTGGCAGAGCAATCAAAAATGAGCGGTACAATATGAGATAAAAGAACGCCAACTTTTGATGTTTCTTTACTAATTTAAACCGTTCATTTCTTTCTTAAATAGAATTAAAATTCTTAATTACACTTTGTATACGGCAATCACCTTTTCTATTCTTATTTTAATTCTGTAAGTTTAAAAAAATATTATAACTCCGTAATATGAGGTTTTGAAATTTGAATTTCAGCATTCATTTAGCTTAGAACGAAATCCAGAGGTAAGTGGTGACCTTTTTTTATTAACTTGCCGTGGTATGTATATTTTAGTATACCTTGTAAGCTATTTAAATAATGTTCATTTATTTACTGAATCATGTAAGTGATTCATCATTTCAGCCGTAGGACGACCACTGCTGGACATAGGCCTCCCCTTCCAAAATTAGCTTGCTAGCTTTGGAGAGAAAATTCGCCGTAGCTTGTTATCTGGCTTAGTATGGACGACCAATCGACGTCTTATTATAGTAAATTATATTTGAACAAGAATAGCTGTTAAAAGACATATTCATTTATGTATATATTACGTGTATATACGACGTCGAATCTGCGGAATTAAAATGCGAAAGCAAATGACGGAATAACAAAATATAATACTTCGTAGAGATCTAAGATGAAAGTAGATACAATGATAAAAATTGAATCTGAGATTACCAAAGGGCTTCGTAGAAAAACTTATTCGAAGTTGATCCCTCGTATCTTGCCTCAGAAAGTTTTATGAAGCGGATAAGACAGATTGAGCTCAGAATGCATTATTGGCTATCTCAAATTGTGTCAAATCCCTTACGCAAAAGTTTTTAAGATTAAGGCTATTCTTATTTATTTACATATTAATTGATTTTTATTTAACAAAAAATCAATATAAAATTAGATTGCTAAGGATTCGATTGTAGTTCTAAATCTACGCTTAGCTATAAAGTGAAAAAATTAAAGTCTTTGATTTTGACGTCCGTGGGAAATTGTTTTATGAAATATTTTGAAAATAAAATTGTGAATAAAATTAGTAAGGTGTTACATAAACCTGTTAACCAATTACTGCCTTATATGAATAATAAAAATGTTCATCCCTGTATTTTTTTCTAAATGAATCATTTCGAAAGTGATGTAAAAATAGCACTGACGTAACATGACCCATAAATCTTTTAGTAGATTGGCGCTACAAGCTGTGTGTTATATGAAATTTCACTCCTTTAAAGTAATTGAATTGATGTTATCTAGAAAGAGATGGAGACTAGTATTTAGAGCACCTAAGTTTGTCAATGCCTGTTATCAAAAGCTGGCGATCGAGTTGAATTATTAAGATTGCAGTGTTATGCTAAGTTCGTCGGATGCAGATGTAGGTCAGGCGTCAATTGATTTCCAACAATGTAATTAAAAGTTTGACTGAACTTTGATTGTATTGTACTGTTGAAGGATTGAAAAATATGGCACACCCATTCAAACAGCACTGAATGTTAATTGGAATTGTGGGATAAAAATTCAGACTCCTAAATAGTTGTTGCATGCGATTTTCCCAATTTATTTATTAGTGCCCATCGACCTCTATCGAAAGAGTTTTACATTTTTCAGTTGCTTTTTACGGAAAATTTATTAAACATTTGTAAAATAAAATACAACGATCTGTAACATATTTTGCAAAGAAACAAATATTCGAAGTGTCAAAGTTGGCTTTCAAAGAATAAAACTTAGGTTGAAAAGGGATGTTGAATTTGTAGATTATTAAGAAAATAGACTTTACGGGCGCGATAACATCAGGAGCTGTTAATTGCGGAGCTGTCAGTCATCTTCCTGGCTTGTTTGTGGTAAAACGTTCTATAATCTCCTTAACACTTTTACGTACGACCCCTTTGACAGCTGACAAAGTTTCCCTTATCAATTTTGATGTAATGGACGATTTATAAGGCTTTTATACAGTGCCCTAATAATATTTAGTAATATTTTCTAGAGGTAAACGAACAGGTCGACTTGAACTCACCATTAGGCAAACGATACCGAGACCTATGTATTAATGTCTGCCGATGCCTAAGATACGTTAACCGGAAATTTTTTAAGTTTAATTTGTTTTTAAAAGGTGATAATTTAAAGTGAGTGCAGTTTTTATTTTATTTATTTACCTCAACTGTATCATTAAGAATTTTGTAACTCATCGTTAATATTAATATACGTTATAACCAATAGGTGCACAAGTTGGGCCGGCTTTTCCGAAGTGTATCACTGGCGCACAGAATACTCTCCGTGGCATTCCACGAGTACAAGTAGCATTGTACTTGTACTCTTGTCCAGTGTTTCGCTGATTGAGTAAAGATATTGGAGGTCCTTGAAATTATGCAGCTTAAGTGGCGTAAACACCCGGCAACACTACCTAAGCGCGAACTGTGACGCGGTTGTCGTTGTCGTTGTGGGTGATTTAGTTATTCTCTATAAAGCGGCCTCATTCTCCGTTGTCCGCTATTCTATAGAAAAATAGACATAAGATGTTATCTGATGGCTTGCCAACACAACGAATCTTTATTAAAATTGTAAACAATATGACGTATAATATTTTCCCAACATGATTTAAAGAAAGGTAATCCTGTAAATCTATTTTGGCTTCACCGTCTTCCAACCGTTGCACTCATCATTTGTCATATACCTCAGGCGGCTGCCAGTGTGAATAATAGCCTTTTCTGGCTTCAAGAATTCCTTAAGATTTATGGTTGGTCTCTATACGAACAACACGTTAAAAATTGGACATAATGTTATAATGACGTAACAAAATCTTTTCGCGTACCTGAAAACGGAATGCAAAAATAAATAGGTATCATCATCATCATTTCAGCCATAACACTTTAACTGCTAGACATAGGCCTCCCCGTCAGACCTCCATGAATACCTGTCGGAGGCGATCTGCATCCAGCGTCTTCTGGCGACCTTTATAAGGTCGTCTGTCCACCTTGTGGGTGGACGTCCCACGCTGCGCTTGCCGTAAATAGGTATAAATACTCACAATATTTACAACCGTGAAGAATAAAACTATGATATTTTCATAAATTACACATATTATGTTTAGCCGGAACATTTTATTTTCAGTAGAAATTGGATCCTCTATAAACAATGCTTTCTTTATTACGACTATTACGTAGCCCCTACTGATATGAGCAAATATATGATGCGGTTATCATAGATCGTGTTAAGAGATGCAAGATTTGCGGAATGGGGTGAAGACGTCCCTTGAGGTCAACGTCCCATTTTATTCTGGGCCCCTGTCCCATTTATTTTCGGGTACCGTAAGCGTCTGTCGGAGTAACTGAATATAGAAAATATGCTTACTGCAACATTACTCACAATTTTTCATTGATACATTTCAAAGTATTTGTAATAATTCAAGCTGGCTAGGTATTTGGCTTAATGCTCTCTGAATTAAGAGAATTGAAATAAATTTTCTCTACTATGTAAGTATTTATGTTTCATCAAAATTAACAAATGATTTAATTGCCAGTCTGAAGTTTAAATCTGATGTGATATTAAAGTACCATTTCATTATTTATAGATTAATTCAATGAATATTGTTTTAGTCCTGAACTTCGCTTAATGAATTAGAACTTGGTCCAGTCAAAGCTTTTAATAGACTTACCTCTACTTACTGAACTGCTCAATTACGTTTTCCATTTGTCGGATGCGCTATGTTCAGGATACTAGGTCTTGTTATATGACTACATCGCCCACGTAATTCCTTTGCGAAATGATATACAATTTAGTAATAAGACCAAATTTCATAAATATCGAATTTGTGGATCTTGGTTAAAAAAACAAAATACATATTTATAAAAAAATAAATAATTATAAATAGTTTCAAATGAAATTATAACGGCATAGTTCATGTGAATTCTTGACGCTTAAAAGTGCCGGTTAAGCGACGTAAAAAGCCGGCAAAACAACCAATGCGCGGACTATGGCGAGGTTGTTGGCGGCCGTGTTCTTATCATATACCCACCTGCTCTCTTGTCCGCTATGGAATAAAAAAATACCATAAAAAAATGTGTGTAGAATTTATTGAAGGGTATTTCTGTATTGACTAAAGTCATTTAACTTCTACAAGTACTCATCTCAAATGCTGGTAACAATCGACTGAGAAGTTAACAATTTATTCTTTTAATAATTATAGCGAAAAGTTGTAATATGAAAACGCGACGGCTGTCCCAATTAAGATTCAGAAAGTATTGAGCATACGTCGAGATGCAGCATTCATTGCTTTAATCTTAAAGAGCGCGTCAACTCCTTTTTATACCTGTGTTTACATATAATTTTTATTTAATGTAGATTTAATATTAAATATCATCCGTGGTTTTCACCGATGGGTTACCCATGCTGAAGCATAGTAGGCTGATGCAAAAAATAGGCCGGCTTGTCCGAAATGATACCACGAGCTCACAGAATACTCAGCGTGAAATAGTAGTTTTATATAAGATGGTACTTCTACTGTGTTTCGCTACGTGAGTGAAGATATCGGAGGCCTATATAAATGCCGCTTAATCGAGGTAAAAAAGATGCAACACAACCAATGCGCGGTTTGTGGCGCGGATGACCATGGGCGGCGAAGTTTTCTTACCATATAGAAGACCCACCTGCTCCGTTATCCGCTTTACCATGTAAAGAAGAATACACAAAATATACATAAAAATCTTTATTTAAACTAACTTTCTTTTTCTTGACTTCATAGACAAGATAAACAAAGTAATTTGATCGAGACCGCTGGAGGCAGTTCTCGATAGCCAGCACTTACGGTTAAAATATACCTAGCAAGGACAACGGAGATTTCATTTTATGATCCTTTTACGATCATATTTTTCGATGTATCAGCAACAAGCGATGTAGCTACTTGTTGGTTTTCCTTTGAGATAAATGTAACACTTCATAATATTTTAATCACCTAACAATTTAGTCATTGAAAAAACCTCTTGAGTGAGTTTTAAAATAATTATAAAATCTAATTAAATATAGAATGTAGCTGAGATTTTCAATTTACATGTTTCATTTAATTTAAATGTCAATGCCTACTTTTTACAAAGCCTACTATGAAGCATACTACTCTAGTGTTTGAAAATGTTTAATAGATTTAATATATGATGCCAATTTTTTTTTCTAAATATGTATTATTTATCAAGTCATGTGTAGAGATAATTAAACAAATGTATAATAATTAAATAAAATTGTCTTTATAATTGCTCTTTTGATTTAACTGGATATATTTATTTTATCCACTGAAAGAAAACCTATTGTTAACTGTTTTTTGGGTGATAGATAAAGGTGTCTTTAAAGAATCTTTTATTACGAAGGCTTCTTCGAGGGTTTAACAGCCTCCCCAGAGCTTAAGTTAAATACACTCGTTGCTGTTATTGAGGAGTGATGGAGGATGGAGGACAGAGGTTATTCAAGGGGAAATTGGGATAACGTATCCATTACTTTAAGACACCAAATAAAAATGGAATTTCAATACTAAGAACACATTTAAAGAAAATTGAAATTTATTTGCACCTACATCTTAGTTACTACTGATATATATTTTTTTAAACTTTAGCAATTCGACCCTAAACGCATAAAAATGAAACAGTTTCACCATGATTTCGAGTTAATAATAATATTAAATTCATTAATATTTGAATTCAAACTCAACAATAAATGCTGTTTAATAGTAAATAAAAGATAACAAATATCTCTCTTTTACTAATAGCCGACTTAACCTCGGAGGCAGGATTCTCAGACTGAGAAAAAATACTTTTGCTTAGTTCACTTGTATATCTTTATGATTCAACTTCAGCATTCGAGCACTGAATTAAACTTCTGAATAGGTTTAAGATGAATGAAAACGGTGTACAATGGAACAAGAGTTTAGAAACAAGTTATTTTTCTTGAATAAATTGCTTTCATTTACCTGCATGTTTTGATGTGTTGATGTTTCTTTGTTCTGCGTGTAATGCGTTTTGTTTTTTCTTGCATTGGTAAGTGTTTTTGGATATCGGTCAAGAACATAGTCATTATTTATGAGTATAGAATATACAACCTTCCTTATAGATCTATGTTGAGCTCTCTTCGGTCTAAGCAGAATATAAAAAAAATACTTGCATAAAATCGCAATGATACATAGAACTATTTGCATTGTGATTACAACTTACTACTTATTAAGTTTTCTTTTAAATTAAACGTTCAAGAGGGCTTTTTATATCAAATTATTGTAAAGAGAAAGATGGCCAAGGCTTTTTTTAATTTACGATGTCTTTCGACGTAAACTTAGTCACAGTAATATTACAATGAATAATGTAATTATAATAATTGATTTTACCTTTAAGACTCATAATTTCAACGATTATTCTTAAGTAATACAACCTAATAACCTATGTTATTAATTGAAGATAAACATTGTATATGTTTGCAATGTTACAAATGCTTGTAATAAAACGTGCTATATCCATCTTAATGATGTGTAATGGCTATTACATATTGTAAAGGTAAATTTATTAAGAAATAAAGATATTATATGGCTTAAGGCTTTAAGTATACCCAAACTGATAACAACACAATTTATTTTATTTTATAGATATTATACATTTATTTTTGCATTGATTTAATATATTGAAATTATAATCCATCTCCATATATAATCTTTCCGGTCATAGAATAGAAATCAAAATGGATATTGCTTTTGAAAATTCTATAAATAGAGCTAAATGCTAAAAATCATTATTGTTGTTGTTGAAGTTGTTGAAAAAGCCTATGTCAAATATAATTTGTTAGAATTTTGGTAAAGCCCTACTCCAATCTCTTAAAAACAAATCTTTCTTTGATTTCTTTTTCTCCAAACTATAAAACTGTGTTACACATCTATTTACACTTATACATCTTACTGACATGTAAACTGCCCCTCTCTTCTCTCTATTAGTTTTAAACCATTTTTTCATTTCGGGCTGCCGACCGGCGACCGCGCCACAGTTCGCACATTCGTTGTGTTGCCGGCTTTTTTACGCCACACATCGGCATTGTGAAGATATCGGAGGCTCTTAAAGAGCTTCTTAAAGATCTTCACTCACTCAGCAAAACACAGTACAATTACCGTTTCACGTTGAGTATTCTGTGAGCACATGGTATCACTTCGGACGAGCCGGCCCAATTACTGCGTCCGCTTATATGCCAGCATGGCTCTCCCATTAGTGAAAAAGTGTGTAAACGGGTGTGAGAAGTTTATTACTATTTAGGCACAAGATTCTGCCCTAGTATTCTTTTGGCAACTATATTTTAAAAGTGAAATAGTCATTAATACTATAGTAATATGACTAATATGTATACTGATCGTGTTTAATTTTGTGATTTCGCCCTACAAAAATCCCTGTAATAAAATTAAATTATCTGATTGTCTCCATCTAATATGACATCCGGAACATGTGGTTCATTTCGTCCAAGTCCCGTCTATACAGGAAATGCTCCCCAGACGAGCCATGACGCTCGGCGATCTATCTTATGTGAACGCAATAGATATAAATTGATGTTCATGCATAATTACTTCATTGCATTATTTTTATATGATAACTAGTATTACCATAATCTTTTACGACATTAAATACCTTTCGTGTAACCGACAACCTAGGTAGGAAGGAGGCTAGGACCAAGGTAGGAAGATTAATTTATTCTCCATCAATTCAAAATCAAAATAGTTATAATTGAACAAATATTCATTAAAATATTTTTTTATGGAATAGCGGACAACGGAGCAGGTGGGTCTCCTATATAGTAAGAGAACACCGTCGCCCATGAACAACTGCACAACATTGTAACATTATGTTACCGCCTTTTTACGCCATTTAAGCGGAATTTTAAGGGCCTTCGATATCCTCACTCATTCTGCGAAACACAGACAAGTACCATTTCACGTAGAGTATTCTGAGAGCTCGTGGCACCACTTCGAACGAGCCAGTCCAATTAGTGCGTCAGCATATGCTTCAGAACGGCTCTCCCACGGGTTATATTAATATTTAATTGTTATTTAAAAAATAATTAAACCATAATAAATTTGCGACAGAAGCAGTAAATTACCTATAGTATTACACATTACTAGAAAAAAGATAAATTTTATACATTTAATTATTTAATGCTTAAAGAGAAATAGTAATAATAGTACTTGCGTTTAAATCGCGTAATCCTTCGTTAGGTGTGTAATAAAAAATTATGTTACACTGATAAACTGACATGTCTTCATAAAACTTATGCTGACTGTACCCTTATACAGTTAGCATAGAAAATCCAAATCACTTATCACATTATACAATTTTTAATATATGTAATTATATAAATAAAGAATAAATAAAAAAGTTATTGAATTTATATTAGTAAAGAAAATGTTAAATAATACTAAGTTATTAACAAAATATAGAAAATTATTTAGTTTTAAAGAAAAAAATTTGCTATGAATGTATATAATGTTATTATTAGTTTTTTTCAATAAAATAAAAAGCTCAATTGTGTTTCTCTGTATAATCTAAAAAAATATATTAAAATCCTTACTTCGAGTCTTATAAATTAACAATTATGAATAGAACATAATTTAATAATTCCTAAAATAATTCTTTTCTAATAAAACAATATACATCTTGTCAATTGTTGACATTTAGGTTTAGTCTATTCTAGATAAAGAAAGGTCTTATTTAATAAGAAGTCTAAGGTTTTCGTAAGTTACGTGTATACTATATGTATAGTAATTTTGATGTTGTCTGTGGTATTTGGTTGTGAGTTCAGCATTTGGTAGCATAATTTCTGCCATAACCCTAACATTTAACGTAATTAGTTATATAAAACAGTCTCAAATTATGTAGGTAAGACGGAAATAAAAACTTATAATTTTATAAACCGTAACATACTAACTGCTTTTTGAAATACGTACAAATTGCGAAGAAAACTTCCAAGATATTAAACGAAGGTAAACATCAAATATTGTGTAGAAATTTCAAAAGTTTTAGCTCGTTTTGGTACTTTTTTAAAGAGATTCTCGCAGTGCCTTAATATATAATATAATGATATTTTATACTGATTCCTGTATATTATTTTAAATAAAAGAATTAAGTATCTGAAAAAAAACGAAAACCAACATTTCATGACCTTTTTTATATCTTATACGCACAATAATATTAAAAATTATTTTAATATTAGATGACAATATTAATATTGCATTAAGATTGACAGGTGTCAGTAGTAACATATAAATGATTAAAATTAAACGAAAAATACTACATACAAAGAGCTTTTTATTTACTCTATATTTGAAAAATTGTACAGATTTCTAGGTGCAAAAATTTAAAGAAACTCCATAATATTCTGTAACAAAATATAACATTTGCAGCAATGGCATTTCTTATACCGAAAGTCTTATTATAAACGTAATTTATGAATGGTATTGTGGGAAACGCGCAATAATTTGCCTCTTATAAGCTAATGGCGGCGAATGAGCGGGTGAGTGGTCGTTTCTTGAACAGAGGTTAGTAGGCTGTTTGAGATGCTATTTGCAACCTACCTGTCTATTCGTTACGTTACATCGCGCCATCGTTAACCGTTGAAAATTTAACCTGTGGTAGTCTATCGCGTTATAAGTATTTTTAAAATATTAATCATTTTAATTAAAACAAATCTATACACCAAACTGTGAAAAAATATACATCGAACTGATAACTTTTTTGGTTTTGTTAAATGTTTAAAACAATAGATTTTGTTTTTAGGTTAGATAGAGACTCAATGGATAGAGGTCGCAGCGTAAATTAATACAACGTCATGAAGTACTAATTTATCTATTGGTATCATCATAGCCTCATGTAGAAAAATATCTTAGATCTAAATATATATACACGATAATGACGAGCGGCCATATTTAATAATACTCATAACTTAATTTGTGTTATTCTTTGTGTCAACGTTATGAATGATACGTATTCAAGATTAAGATTATAAATAAAAATAATATTTTCTCCCGGTGCGAGAGCCTTGCTGAAGCATATGCAGACGCACTAATTTGGGCCGGCTCGTCCGAAGTGATACCACGGGCTCACAGAATACTCAGTGTGAAAAGGTAGTTGTACTTGAAAGTTGAAACGGTTGAAACGGTGTGATATCAGAGGCTCTTTAACCTCTTACGAGGCGTGAAAAGCCGGCAACAAAACCAATGCGCAGACTGAGGCGCGGTTGTTCATGGGCGGTAGTGTTCTCTTGCCATATAGGAGACTCACCTCATTCGATGTCCGCTACACTATAATTTTTTTTTAATTTCAGGTAAGCATGGCAGTCCTTAGACATTCTTTATGAAATAATGAAACCGATCACCCTTAATGATATTTCCTGACCATGCCTGATAGATGTTCGCAGGTTGTGTATTTCCCCCAAGTTCTCAAGTTCTGCTAACGATAGTTACAAACCCGTCACTTCTGTCCCTGACATTATTGAGATGCCATACTTCACTGCATCCACTGAATGTGGGTATAGAGCAAATTATATTTTCATCATTTAACTAAATGCAGAATGTATTGTGGTGATAAAGGCAAATTATAGACAAACCTATTTAGATTGGACGCGTTTGCAAATATGTCGATCGAAGAGATTATAAGTACATTTTAGTTATACAATTAATTAATTTCATTTAATAAACAAAAGCATTCTGCTACTGTTACTTACTATTGTTAATTATTATTTTTAAAATCGGTGGCAAACGAACAGGAACCTCACCTAGGGCAAGCGGTCTCCCATGGACACCTAGCGGTGTCCAATGCTAGGGCCTCTGAAGGTCCCCGAGTCGTATTGGTTTGGGAATACCCTTGCTGGCAACTGATTCCACAGAGAAGTGATGCGCGGAACAAAATGCCGTAAAAACGCTCAGTTGAGGAACGCACCACATCAAACATTGAGGTGAAAGCGATGAAACTTTGCATTCTGGCACGATGTTCGATGGTGAAAAGATATTTAATTCATCGTTTAGATTTCTTTGATTATCACTTTCTCATATGTATTTCATTCTAATGGATTTCAGTAGTATATATCTATTGATACATGATTGTAACAGGCTTGTCATCAAAAATCTAGATAAAATGATCGTTTTTACCACTGCATAGAGTTTTAATGAAATGAAATAGAGCGAAGGGAAGCGGAAATACATGTATATTTATATTTGAGTGAAATGCGTATCATAATGTTTATTTTCATTTTATTTGATGCTGCTTGTGATTGTTTTCGTTTGAAAGCGTCGAGTGCGGAGTGGCGCGCGCAACAGACGGCAGGCATTGGCGGTGCCGCGGCGCGGGGTCCCAGCCGAGCCGGCCGCCAGCGGGCATACGCTCTACGGCGCCTTCGCCGATCAGTCACCGCAATGAGCGCGGGGAAGAAATGTTGTTGACTCGCTCGTACTCCGTTAACACCGCATTACTTATATTTACGTGAACGACACCGCATACCCTTTGAACTGTACAGACTTGTTTGTTTTAATATCCGCCACTACCTCCGAACTGTTGATTGTCGTCTCACCTGACAGTGCGCGTGTTGTGTCCCTCATAACCTGTATAACTTCAAGGGCACGGATAACTTTGTGCTTTGGATGCGGTGTTCAAGAAACAGTTCTAGGGATTTTAGCCTTGCTCTTTTGTAAGATATAAGTGGGCGTATTCGAAAGTTTGAAAATCGATCGGGTGACGTGCGTGCGTGGGATTGCGTTTACGTAATCTTTGTTTACCTTGGGAGTTTGCACTGTGTTGATTACAGAGTCCTTTATCACTATATCGCTGGCGATTGCACACAACAATTTGCTAGGTGAGTTCAAATCTCAATTTTTTACTGGTCACCATTGCTGAATGTTGTTGTTATTAAATTAGTTGCATTTTTATAACAAAACAAAAGCATATTTTGATTTTTATGACGAGATATTGGCGTATGTCTTAACTCTTATCCTATTGGTGTTCAAGATATATAAATAAATATATGTACTTAAATACTTAGATTATTGAAGGGTCATCGTTCTAAATGACTACTAAATATTTGGTAAATAAATTAGATACATACTATACACGTAATTACTAATTGTAGACAATTCCTCGCCGATAATAATAACAGAAATTATTTTTATTACTAAGGCGTTGCAAGTTTTAACATAACGAACCCCATTTCACAAGTAAATTGACTAGTTTTTTATGTGTAGATCGGAGTCAGCCGGTTTGGCATAATAGGCTGCGTGTGAGAAAGGAATATTTAGACGAGTTTCTTTATGTCACGAATCACGTATTACCCTTAGGGTTTTTGTCAATATTAGAGTGTTATAGGTAACTATAGCAAACAAGGACCGAACTAGCCGTTCTTTCAGGCAATGCATTCATATTTCATGAGCACCAGTCTAAGGCACAATGGCGACGCGATGAGGTCGTTGGACGAACACAGCTTTTAACTTTCATTTCTCGCATGCACTTTTTGTATTTTATGGGCTTGTTTTTGTGCGTAAAACGTCAACATAGATAAAGAGTAATTAGTAATCCTTCACTAAGTATAATTTGAATGTAAAGATTGTATATCAAGAATATAGATTCTTAGTATATTCTACAGTGTATAGATACTGCACAACATTTATTACACGCTTAGATATAGCTGTACTTATAATGATTTGAGGATTAATTCTCTACTATACATTCGGTTTTATTAGTTATTCATATAAATCTGCTTTTTTTTGGAAAACCACTCGCTGTGTAACTAATTATACGGTTCTGACAGTTTTGTACATATTTTTTTTTATAATTCTTACATTAAAAATAACTAACCAAAATTTATGATAACAGTTTGATGGCTTTCAAATAAAGATTTCCCATTTCTAAGTCCCTGGAGCTGAAACAATAAAAATTAACTTTAAATCTTTATCTAAGTAATATTTAGATGAATTCTGGTGGATGTGGTGTCAAGAATCCAAATAGCTCTCCGGAATCTCATTCGTCCCTTGGGAAATTAAACTGAATTAGCTACGGATATGTAGCTATTCTATACATTACTGAATGTTCACATGTTCACCGAGAAAAGATACCGCTGTGAAATATTCATTTGAAGAGAAAATTATAATTACAAATTATCACTTAATATTTTAAAATAAATAATATATAACGTAATAGAACACCTCAAAATACTCCTACTACTTACGTGAAACAAAAATTATATCTGATAAATCATTACTTCAACTCCTAAGTCCTACGTATTGCAAATACGATGCCCTTAAAAATATTCAACTTTAGCAAAATAACAATTTCAATATATTCCAACTAGAAATCTATAAGATTCATCGCAATTTTATACGCAATTTAGTAAATAATTGGTTCGTAGTTTGGTGAAAGTTTCAACTTAGGAGTCGCCTTCACTTTGGTTTAAATTTCAATTTAAAAATATAAACAAATGTAAGCAAAAGGAGATGTCATCAATACATTAAGCCATGACTCACAATGATGCCATCATTCGAGGGGCTTGGACAACTACGCAGTGGAGACGTGGATACTATTCTGAATAGATATAAACACAAAAAGAAGTTATTAATTGGATATACATGCGTTTAAAAATGAAGAATACTATTGATAATTTATATATCTTAGTAATTTTCTTCCAAATAACTTAATACATACAGCAATTTTAAGTTTCATCGTTTTCATCCTTGATGTTTGTTCCACACGCGTTTTTTGAGGCATTTTGTGCTGCGCACCACCTCTTTGTGGAAACAGCTGCCAGAGGGGCTATTTCCAAACCAAGACGACTTGGCGACCTTCAAGAAAAGACCTCCCGCGGCTCTGCAAGGGCTAGGGATGTCCATTGGCGGAGGACCGCTTACCCTAAGTGAGCCTCCTGCTCGTGTGCCACCGTTTTAATAAAAAAATATAACTCTCAAAGCGAATACTTACGACGAAAAAGTTATTTCTATTCGGTACTACAATTTATAATATTACGACGATTTTGCATAACTAATAAGTAATAAGTCATCGAATCTCAATAGCAAGCGACTCGAATAGTAAGCAAACCGTAGAGTCGTATTGCTCACGCATGTTTTTATTTCAAAGTCGATAGGGAGTAGGGACCTTTCAGGTAGTAGTGTACTTGGGCGTCCATATTGCTAAGTTCCTGGGTAATGTATGTTGAATACACTACTTATCTGCGTCGCATATTAGCACTCTCGAGGGACGACAATACCTTCCTACTCCGTACGTGTAATGAACCGTATAAACATACTAACTTTATTATAAAACCCACTATGAGGAAGTTGAGTTTTGAGTAGGCACATTAAATATAAATGATGTGGGTAGGGATAAGCGGGAAACAAAGGTACTATAGACAAATTGAGTACATACTTTGTAGTAAACTCAGAATACAGTTTTTAAAAGATCGATTTATTATGCAAAATGCGCAATTTAAAGAATCTAGAAATCATCTTTGACGTAGGTATCTAATTGGTTTTATTGCTAAATTTTATTTGAATCCAAAGTAATATAAGAAATTATCACTTCTTCCCACACTTTGAATTGTGTTATTCCGCTCTTGCACGTTTACTTTATTATGTCATCACTAAGTTTATTTCATTACGACTTTGAATTCATATTTATTGGTATTGAACAAAAAATTAGTACATAGTTACCGCTTGCGCATTTTGAAGCTTATTTATTTTATATATTAGCATTTTGATTTTGATTACATTAATATCATAACTCGAATATCTGTCGATTTTAATTGACAAAACTATTTGGCTTTAAACAAAATAAATTATTAAATTTCAAATTTCTAACGACAAAAGAAAGAGCAGGTAGGTAGGTATATGGTGAGAAAATACCGCCGCCCATGAACAACCGTGCCACAGTCCGCGTATTGATTGTGTTGCTGGCTTTTTACGCCGCTTAAGCGGCACTTTGAAGGGCCTCGGATATCCTCACTCACTCTGCGAAACACAGTACAAGTAGATACTGTTTTAAGCTCAGTATTCTGGAAGCGTGGTATCACTTCGGACGAGGTGGCCCAATTAGTGCGTCAGCATATGCTTCAGCATGGCTCTCGCACGGGTGACAAACAAGTTGAACTGCTTTGTTTTATACATCTATAAAGTCTTTAGTAATGATTGTGTTGTAATAATAAAAAACCGGTAACTTATAACAGTTTTTTTAGTATTCATGACCAAAGAGTATAAAAAAAACATCTGATATTGACAACATAAAGATGACACTTCGTTAAAGGTTAAAGCTCAGCCTGACAAGATCATGCCTTGAAACATTGTGGTTCACCACTGACTAGCGACCTACAGTTAATAAAATATCAGGATTGAACATAAACTGAGTAGATTCATTCTCTTGTTAAATTCAGGGCTGTAATAAATACACTGTGATTTCTTAACTGACATTTGTTTGACGTAATTATTAAAGTATTTTAGGACTTACAATCAAAATACGATGTATATCTTCTATTATATAAAAATGGATCGATGAATGTGTTGCGAACGAAAATCTCTGTAACGGATATGGCTTATTGTTTTTTTTTAATATTCCACTAAGTATGGGGTTAGTTCTTACGTAGAGGGAATAGAAAACAAATTGCCGGAAAAAGTCAAAGAAAACACTTTATATACAAAGGATTCTTAATATGAAATTCATAATATTATAAAGTTCAAGTTTTAATATCATATTCCAAATGTTCACCTTTCTAAAATCAAATCCTATTTTTAACAGCGATTATTTATTAATTTATATGGTAAGAGAACGTTGGCTGGGATCAGCCAGTAATTGGATAAAGTTAGATTGTATGGAGCTCCGCACAATATTATTATTTTAGTACCAACCTACTAATTCATAAGCCAGCATTACAATAAATGAATGGATATATTAAATTTTGCTCTAAATACGCAA
The DNA here is from genome assembly GCA_018230265.1 of Delias oraia. Classification (NCBI taxonomy): domain Eukaryota; kingdom Metazoa; phylum Arthropoda; class Insecta; order Lepidoptera; family Pieridae; genus Delias; species Delias oraia. Next base: position 2,371 of record DWCF01002524.1, on the reverse strand, counting down.
CGGATAAATTACGCTGACGTATAAATCTCATTATTTATGGCTCAGGGGATCTGTTTTCCTTTCGTTCCCTATAAAACACTACGAATTATTTATTATCAGTAATATATACGTAAGCGATGGTAATACAAGAAACTATTAATTTTACATTTTGCTTTAAGATAATATTCTTTAATATACGTGATAATTTTATCACGATAAAAAACAACTCTTAAGATAATTTAATTTGCATCTTACTATAAATATGTTCCTCTTAACTTTTTCCACTACAAATAAACTACTTTTATCAATACAATATTTCTTCGTGAGATATCTTCACACTTTGTTAATTTACCAAACCAATGCGGTTTGGACAACTTAATAGCGAGAGCAACGCAATAAAATCCTCCAACGCAACCGCGACTCAGCAGGGGTAGGAGTATTCATGGGCGGAGAGCCGCTTATCCTAACTGAGCCTCATACATGTTTGGTTCCCGATTTTCATAAATAAAACAAATAAAAAAAATATTGATATTGAAGTTTTTTACCCTAACAATAAAATAATATTAAAACGTTGTCATTTTTATTAATATTAAGAGAGTATAAGTATACTCGTATCATCTTAATATTTAATAGCTGCAAAAATTGTTACATAAAATCGTATTGCTTTGTATTAAAGTGATATATAAATTGAATCAATGTAAGAAATCAGCTTTAGTTAGTTCACATGACAGTTCCTAATGCAGGTAATCGGGGTCGAGGCTAAACTTATTACTCTCATTAATACTTGGCTCCTGGACTTCGAAGGTATTGAATTGCGGTAAAGCAAGTTCATTTGATTTATTCATGATTACAAGTGCTTCATTTTATATGTAGGACATTCTTGCATATATATAATAATAACAATTTTCTAATCTTTAAAAGAATCAGAATAATATTGTCGTTCTGTGTAATAGATAAGATATAACAGATTGGAGTTATAAATTCATAGTAATTTCTTTTAAGAATGTCCTCGTGCCAATTGCGATATTAATTATTACAAAGGTTTGCAATTTAAAAAGCTTACTCAGTAAATATTATATAATCATGTTATTCAGACAATTAACATGAACGTGAATTTACTTAAAAGTAGACAAACCGGAACTGCTAAGTGCAGCCAAGCGAGAACACTGCAAGGTCACATTTGCCGTTATCAATTACAAATAAATGTAAAATATATAAAGATGGTTTTTCGAGGTGTATCGTTTTATATTATATTACGTTGCGTTATTTTGCAATTTAGAATAAAACAATCCGTTTTTTTTATTTCATTTCATTAATTGTCAAAAATGATTTATTTAGAATTAGCCAAAATACTCATTTAAAGTTTTTTTTTATTAAGAAACTTTTTGGCCTAGCATCCTCAATTGTAAGATTGCTTACGAAATTGTGAATGTGTTCGTTTCGAGTTTTAAGAGTTTAAAAGTCAATAAAATTTATGAGAGAATTGAGAATTTAGACTTCTATTCACAATTTTAGTTAAGTAACGTAAAAAATCGGCGACACAACCAATGCATGGAATGTGGCGCGATTGTACATGGGCGGCGGTGTTATATTACCATATAAGAGACCCACCAAATCCGTTATCCGCTATAACATAAAAAAGTGTGAAAGAAGTACAATTTGATGAATGCCTAAAATAATCCAAAAAAATCAAGCGGTGTTTATCTTTATTAATCACATTTTTTATTACTAAGTCAAACAGTGTACGTCATATATGCAAAAATATATTACCTTGTACAAGGTCATGTTTTTTAAATAAAGTATTCCATTATCTTTGTAATTAGAAAGTTTCCTGCTTACATGATAATGACAATTTAGCAGCACTCAGTCACACAAAATAATTTATTTCTTATTATTGTACGTACGTGAAGATCTAAGAATTGTAAAATGAACATAGACATAGAACAAAATGATTTAGAGGTGATGCAATGGTTTTGAAACAAAAATGAAATATTACTCCATGGTTATGACAGTTGCGTGACTTTGACAATTGCCGTTAGATTTCTCCAATTTTGTTAGAATTTCAGACACTATTTCTAACCATTATGACGCTGTTTTAATTTTAAAAAGCGATGATGACATAAAGAATAAGTTAAATCTGGTGATGGTATGGTCAAAATATTATTACCTTATTATTAGTTCTCGCTGCGAGATAAAATCAGAAATGAGGTTATCCGCAGCCGAACCAAAATAACCGACGTTGCCCGCCGTATTAGTAAGTTGAAGTGGCAATGGGCTGGCACATCGCTCGATAAACCGACAACCGATGGGGAAGAAAGATTCTCGAATGGCGACCGCGTACCGGAAAACGCAGAGTGGGACGTCCCGCCACACGATGGAAAGACGATCTAAC